>JAOYRR010000024.1:0-204018 GCA_038994665.1 Podotricha telesiphe | reverse complement strand
CTGCCACCTTGACAAACACAAAAATGTCATTCAATATAAACTCAACTAATTAAATGGATAATCCCAATATACTCTTGTCCAATACACATGAATAATATATATTTAAATACTACACTATATAGATTAGAAATTAATGTTTGTCGTACTTTAAAAGAGATATTTTAAAAGCGCCCTTGCTGATGCCAGCCTCCGGAAAAAGCAATCGGAATTTGTTCAGATTTTTTATAGATACGTTAGTTACGGTATTAATTATATAGGTGTAAACAAAAGTTCAGCATACGAGTGGATTTTGGCGCAGACGAAACCTAAAGCGACTCGACAGCACAAAGCTTTAAGAATCAAAGTTCCGTTCGTTCACACGTCACGTCGCTCTGAGATGTGAATGTAAACTAATGTAGGGGAAAATAAAGAAAAAAAAGCACTTTTAATATTTGCTGTGTAAAACGACGTTTCACGAGCGCATCCGCCAACCTCCTACCTACTCGCATGTATATATAAGCAAACATTATGGGACAGACGTATTACATCTGAAAAAGTAGATTACGTATTTTTTATATTATATTTCCAACATGCGAGGCTTTAATACAATGACTGGTATAGTTAAATATGATTTTTAACTGTATGGTTAATGAAATTGTGTAAATAAATAAATAAAAGCCTCTATCTGCCTGGCAATATTTTATGATAAAGTTAATCAGCGAGTTAGCTATGCTTAAGATATTATTTTCTGAGTAGACCGTTTCCAAATTGAACACATTTTTAGATATTGTGAACTAGAAGGCTAGAAGGCGAAATCATAGGCTGGCTACACTAGGAAAACGTGTCAGAGAGACTTTAGAGGTCACAACTATGCCTCAACGACGTAAGCTAATCACAAATCTAGAGCATCTCATGAAGAGTAAAGTTTCTATTAAGCCCTTCTAAGAGGAATGCAAACAAACCCTCAATGGATGCTCGGAACACAATAAATGAAGGAAAAACACATTAATTAAAATACATTCAGTTTACTCTCAGAGTGGAGTATTGTGCATTTGCTTTGCGTGTGTCATTTGCTTACCTGATCTGTAATTTAATCGGATTTAAAACAATTTAGCCATTCCTAAGGCATTCATGCGATATGAGATACAATTCAGCTGCAATTCAACTACTTCAGTTTGAATAAGATTTGTTTATTTTTTAATGTTATGAAATATGTCTTAGACCACATGTTGTAAGTAATTTAACAATTACGTATCGTATATTGGTAAGTGTCAGAAAGTGGAGAATGGCCTTTAGTTTTCTAAATCCTCCCTACCCACCATAGAATATGTGAAGATGAAAAAGTAAAAAAAAACCAGCATGTTATTGTAACATTTTTGTCAATAATTTAAATCTGCGTACGTCGATTGTGGCGTAGATAGAGACGGTGTTTAAGGCCGTATTATACACCGCCATCTACCTTCCGCCTTTGCGATACTTGAGGCAAATGTTTTAAGCTTCACCTGTGTACTGCTCAATGCGTAGTTAATAGAGAGAGCGTATGTTGGGACACTCTGTTTTTTTTTGTGCTATTCTAATTTCTTGTTTCAAATTATCATTTCTTTTAATCGACAGTGTACGAGACAAGGCTGGACGCATTCGAATTCAAGTCACGAAAGATAAAATTATCGTATACTTCCTCTACAAATACAACGTTATATTATATTAGTAAACTGCTTTCAACGGCGGTTGGCATATCAGAATCCATTAAGAAGATCACTTGAGTCGTGGTTACATTAGAGTTTCTTTTTAAAATTTCAATTCAACCAAGGGGTCTAAGTTCCGAGCACCTTATACGGAGAGTTGGCTTCCTGGTAAAGAGGTTTTCAATGTACTCGTTACTCGATAGTATAATGTCGGCACAAATACTCTTTCCATATTAGACTGAAAGTATTATTTTACATTCAGTCAGGTTCAATTCAACTAAATGGTTTTATATTCATAAGTTTTTTATATTTGGTCTTGTCTTGTTGCATTATATCAGCTTATGATTTAGCCGCCTCGGTGCTGGACGCCGCACTGTGTCTAAACTACAACAAACAAATGAAACTTACATACTGCACGTTGTTGTCAATTTTAAAACTCCCTTTTGCCCTCCTCAAGTAAACAACAAAGCAGAGACTTGCAATAAAACAAAATATTTAGATTTAGTTTTATCAGACTCGCATACAATTGTCCATTCCCGTTTATGAATTTGTTCAAATATTTAACATTCGTATTATAGAGAGGAAAGTTTCTACCAAAACGTTTCTATTCAGAATGTACTGCATAAAATATTTGCAGTATATAAAATTCCTACAACATCTAACAAAACAAATAAAAACTAAGTTACGGAGATACATTTCAATGAAATAAATAATATTGATCGCTTGAAGCCCTTAGGGTTTAGTGCCCAGCCCAGGGGCGTAGTGATTTGTCACTCTACACAACATGACATTTCAAATGTTGGGTTTTCAATCAAGCACATTTGGGGACAAATATGTACGCCAGTTTGAAAATACTATGAACTTAATTGGAACCGTTGATGTGTTTTGTGGCAGTGAGAGGTTATAATCTATTTTCATTTCGCTGCTTTGGTGAGACGGAGTGTGGCATCGTGTATCTACACTTATTAGGAAAGTGGAGAATGGCGTACCCTACCACACGTGAATATGTCGTAGTTTAAAAACTTCTATTATAACTTAAGCACAGGAAAGCTGAATTAAATTTCGCTTGAGAAGCATCGAAAGTCGTTTCGCAAGTTCCCTACACAAATAACTTTTCTTAAAGCATTCTGAGTCGACATCGCTGCAAAATATTCACTCAGGTATTTTAAATGCATAGCAAAATTAATCTTACGTACTCGGTCTTCGTTTTCACAAGCAACTGAATAATATTACAATGTCTTTTGGAATACTCGTAATAAGTAGACGACGAGTCTTAAATGCCGACAGAACATTTTACATATTGTCAGATCAACTCGGATTTATCAGAATTCATTTTTCAAAATGATTGAACGTTATATCGAAATACAACCCGTAGCCCGGTTAGTAGCAGATTCAAATATAATCTATCTAATCCAATCTAAAAGAAGTTGTTGTATGTACATATATTTTGTGTAAAAATGTGTATTCAAGCTTTTCTATTCAAAGCGGACATGTACTTTTAGTTTATTTATCAAAGTAATTTAATTTCGAAAAGAAGTTACACGTACGTACTTATAGACTTATCTAACAACCAAAGTTTTAAAGTATAACATATTCGATGTAGTTTAATGACACGATCGTTTGGATAAAATGGTGTGGATTCAAATCCCGCAATTATCTGATAATAAGATCTTCTATACAATACGTATATTTATATTCTAACGAGAACTTCTAAATCCTTTTCTAAAATTATTATAAAAGGAAAAATAAACACACTATTTGATATGACAGTGCAGCGTCTGTCTTGCAGCAACAAAGACAAGTGTAAAGTGACAATAGAATTTTAACAACCCCCGTCTTCTCAAGGTCTACTTAGAAGAATACAATGGTGAATGTATGCAACGTATTCTTTTATTTTTTATACAAAACCTAACTAGTATTGCCTCTGACTGTGCTTAGTAAGAACTCAATAATACTTTGATAATGGAATAAAAAATTGTTAAACATAATTCAAAATGATAGGTTCTATTATATATAGCTTTAAAGCTTGTGGCGTACATGCGTACGTAAGTTTGATTCTCGTAAATAAAATCAGCTTTCCCTAATAATGTTTAGGACCTAAGAAAGTCTTCTCAAAGGTGTTTCTTACAATAAAGCGTCTCGTATTACGAGATGGGCAAAGCGAGCTTGCTTGGAACATTTTTTATACGCGACGGGATGAGAAGTAAAATATGTATTCCAATGTAGAAGCCTTCATTTAAGTAAATCAACATGACTTTTAGAGAAAATGTATACAAATATAAAATAGAAGTTATTTTTTAAAAGTAAGAAAAGACACGTAGTCCTCAACGCTTAGTAGTAGTTCTTTGCTTTTTGCGTTATAATTATTTTTATGACTATGGACTTGCTAAAGCCCGTCATGGCGTGGCGCAATTAAGACGTGGCTAGGCACGGTAGTTGTAGGTTAAGTGCGTCTCGCTACTCTACAGTAGTTTCTCTGGTGGACAAAAATGCAATATATGCCCGGGCACACTTAAAAATGCGATCTAAAACGGTATAACGATTGTCCTTAGAATTGTATTTTGTCTTTTATCTGTCTCTTCAACACAAGCCACTAAGCGTTTTGCTTGCTTGTTATATTGTGATATATGACTTATAAGACACCGAGATATTGGAACATTTAAAAGAACCTAATTGCCTCCCTGTTTTTTTGGGACAGAGGGAACTTCCTCTAAAGTTCTCCACTTTGTCCGTTCTCTATTACCGACCATTTTAGAGACGTTGCGTGTCGGGCGACGAATCCTAACGCCGCGCTTAGTCTAACCAGAGAGGTGACATAAAGTATTTGGCCAAATGAATAAAGATTAAATAATAACTAATAGAAAGAATAAAACGCAGACTCTGCTAAATCCACAGTCTCCGGTGTAATCTTGTAGTAAGATTATAATTTCAGGTCAACAGGTATTTGAGTGCAACGTAGCGGCGACAATGGTCCTACAATGAAATATGACTTAGTTTATTAAATCTAGAGCGATTCAAGACTTTTAAAAGGAAATAAGGATATTATGAGTCTGCGTTACATTATGAAGACACATCTCTAGCATCATATGATATCGGTAAATAGTGATAAGTCACTCCTATCTCACCTTTCTACACAGTTCAAAACTTAAGAAAAACACTAGGGAAGCTATCAAACTTCCAATCATCACGTAGCTACAAATACCACGGTATGGTGGCTGGTGGCATGGGTTATGTTATTGACACCATCAATTTCCTTTTGTAATAATACTTTTTGTAATTCATCGTCTTTTCCATAGATTCTCAGCTTAAAAGTCAGTCAGTTAAAAAGTCGAAGAAATACGTAACTGGGATATTTTATTTCTTTATAATAGTATAAGCCAAAGTTTAAATCGCACCATCGAAACTTCGCCAAGAGCGTGAGGATAGCTAATGCGATAGATTTTAAGGAAAAATCTGATATTTAGGTATATTATATGTAAATGTGTACAAATTATTCAGAAATAATATTGGAGGCAGTGTGGCGGAGTCCGGCGATTATTTGTACGACCTAGCGGTAGTCGTAGGTTCGTTCCGCATTGAATATATTAAAATGATTTTCATTTCTCCAGTCGTCTATAAATACAAAAACCACTAATAGCTAAGCTAAAATGTCAAACCAATTATTATTTTACATAAAATAAAGTTATTATAAACATTTAAAACGCTAGTAAAATTGTACACTAAGTCGTACATAAGTGACCATTTAATAAATCTCTGACCTAGATGAAGCATTGCAAGTCATATTTTGATCTAAGTTAGTTCTAGTTCTTCCAGCTTCGACGAAAACAGCTTTATTAAATTAAAAATTAGAATAAAGAAATACATTTTTATTTTAATAATTAGAACGACGTCTCACGTCTTTTTTCGCATAGCAAAATTGTCAGCGAGAGCCTAGTGTATAGGCAATCCCCGTTCCCCACTTTCCGCCAGAAATGGAGATATTGCGTGTCAACGCCGCACTTTGTCTTACTAGATCAGGGAAGAGAGTATTGAACCCAAAACCAATCGCGTTTACAGTCACACACTGTCCTAAAACAGAGTAAGTTGCAAAATTCCGTTCCATCAATCTACCTGCTAATCTAGATAAGTTACCCCTAATCTCATCTAATGTTTCATCTAACAAAAATGTCGTAAAATATTAAAACAATATTATTTACTTCCTAATTGAACCTATTACATTAAGTGCTCTTACGTATATTATATACATTTCGGATGCCTGATTTAGTTGAAAAAAATCCCACTTAGTTTCTAGCGCCGTTTGTTCTTAGATCAGAGGCATTCACTTTAGCAAACCAGCAATAAGTTTGACGTCCAAAATTGTATAAACGTAATTTTTTATATTTACAAATAAATAACGTACGGTCGAACATGGCTTATTTTACAATAGCGAAATACCCGCTTATCAACAATTTGTCATTTCTTTTATCACCACATTGTCTGTAGACAGAGAGTCCAGTGACAATTCACTCAGTTTTACACATATTTGTGTTTGTAGCAGCTGTTGCGTTACGTGAAGGCATATTAAATTTCAAATTGATCTTTCTTATACATAGTTATGTCAATGTAATTTATTATATTAATTAATATTATGCTCACTGGACATGGATACCATTTTAAAAGCTTCGAGTTGCAGATTTGTTGATTAGTACTATTTATTGACAGTTAAATGTTAACTGAGGTGTTTGGGTGAAGCTTTTACATTCTTTGTCGTAATTTTTTTTTTAATTCTATTACAGGACATCAAGTGGTACAGAGATGCGGTTTAACAACTAATACATATTACTACTTTAATAGTGTTAATACTTTAATTTCCAAACCCAACACCATTACGTGTTTTTTTTTTTGCATTTTCCCTCTAGGCTGCGTTTGCCTCAGTATTTTATACACCGTTTACGAGAACGTTGACAATTATTTTCAAACATTTTTTAAAGTGTTAATCACACACTTTTTTAGAAAGCCTATAAAAATTTGAACGCATCGGGATTCAAACCCACGCCTCTTGGAAACCGTCCAAGCGCTCTGACTGAACGTTAACAATATCTACAAATTAAATTCGAAATGGCCACCAAAGCACAACAATAGTAGAGCAATGGTTATCAAATCAAATCAACGCTTGTTTAAGATCAATTGGTTTAACCTATTATATATCAATATATAATTGATTTAGACCAGCCACTACTCCGACGTCCTCAATTCACGCAATTAAATACATGATAACATATTTAACCAGATGCAACCAGATGTTGCATCAGTGAGATACACACACATTCTTGGGTTACAAGTCCCAGTCACTGCTGTAGTACTGCACTGTGGCTTCTCTTCCTGCAATGCCATGGCAATTCTATTGTAAGTTGAATCATCTCAAGTATAGCTTATTGAAGATTTGTATTCAATTTTAACTACTTGCATTTCTATGTAGCATGGATTATAATATAAAGGAAGTCAAGTTTAATTTAAATTCTAGGTATTATATAGCACATCAAATCTATAACTTACATAAGACAATTATACTTTTCCTAATGGCCTATGGACCATAAAAAGGTAAGACAGTTATTATATAAATTTTGTCTATTGCAAAGAGAGATACAACACAATTTTTTCTAGAGTAAAATGTAATTATTTTCCAGATTATTTAGGTTGGAATGTTCTATTGATTAATTTCATTTCATAAATTAAAAAAAATATATATAATCAGATATTCAATGTTTGACCAAGAGTTCATTTTTTTATAGATACTTTTGTCTTTTTAAATGGACTATAAGCAATCTTTCAAATTATGTTATGATATAAATTATTTAATATATAAAATTTCTCAGAACCATTGGTATTTGATTATTAAAAAACCAAATTACCTCATAATATAGATAGTAAATAGAGAATTAAAATCACATAGAAAATTAAAATTCTTTTCAGAATAGTTAAATTAAAAAATGTGTAAAATTATGTAAATATTTGGTTAACACTTCTATTTTATATAAAAATAGTAATTACTTTATTTTTAATATATACATTGGTATTCAAGCAACATATTTATTTATACAAAAAATATATATGCACAAAAAAATATACATGCAAATATTGTATATAAAAATGCTAAGCTTAAATCTAAAAACAAAATAATAAAAAAGCCAACTCAATATATAATAAACAAAGCATTTAGTTAAGTAATGGCTTAATATAGTAAATTTCACGAACAGAACGGGAATGTAAATAGACGCATTATATCCATCAGCGAAAGGAGAAACGAAGGGCCCGTGGATGCCTTACTGTAATTTATTTATGTTTGGTCGAAACAAAGAGAAAGCAACATCGCGCCCAAAATTTAAAACATTCGCTTGCTTCTAATAAACAAAAAATAATATAATAATACAAAATAAAATATAACTCACCTATTGAAGCCAGGTAGATAGGTGAAACCCGGTAACATGGGAAATAAATTAGCATAATGTCCTTACACTTCTAAAATCACCAGCCATAACTATAAAATGTTAACACTTGGCGTTTAGAGTCACTCGCTACCGTACAAAAACCGACATTTTAAAGCGACCTTTAGTTATAATTATTAGCGAAATGGCCTCAATAATAAAATAAATTTGTGTTTCAATCTATGCGACCATATTATGAAGCTCCTACACGTACGGTATGGTCTGAAGTAAGTTACTAAACAGGTCGCAAGTAGTGTTGTATCTAAGTGAATTTTGTCTATTGCTCTTAAGAAAGACTGGAATGAGTGGGACGAGCGATCCAGTGAATGACAAATGAACGGCACAGAGTCAACAGAAATATGGACATATGTACGTGCGAAATGAGACCGATAGATTATCTATGGGACCTGTGAATGGAAGTGAATTTATTATTTATTACGTTTATTATAACATTAAGATTTTTTTAAGGTTATTGTAGAATAAATAGTTCTTATATAATATTATTTTTCTTGTGTATGGAGTATTGTAGAACATAAGTATATCTTCATAAAAGTAAATACTGTGAAATCCTGTTTTAGTCAAAGTATTGTCCATTTATTCTTTTACTTTACTTTTTAACGTTTTTGACGTAATTAGTTTTTAAGTACTTCTTATTAAATGGGACAATTTAAGTTTTAAAATAATAAATAGAGATATATATTGAAAAATGTCATTAATAATTTCAAAATATCATTTATTAGAGAAATAATGAATGGTAAAACTGTTTGGTTTGTATTATAAACACACAAGTTTTGGTAAAAAATCATCATCGGGTAATATAAGCTGGGACAGCGTCGGACTGTAGAAGTTGTGAATGCAATACGCACTCATGATTGTATTTAAATTATTTTCGTATACAAAATATTTGGATTTATACGGAAAGAGTACAAGAATTGGAAAATAATAATACTTTTATCTGTTCTTTTGAGTAGGTATATTGTAATACACGTTGGTGAAGTATTTGCTGTCATTATAACCATTATGACTTCTAAAGGAGAAGCGTCTGATAATTTAAAACTATTAAAGAATTAGGAATAATCTGTGGTGAAAAATTTCGTATTATGTAGGTATCACTAAAATTAAAGAATCCTATCAAGTTCAAAACAGGAATGATTTGTCTATGAATGTAAGCATTATTTGAATGTCTAAGCGATACTAAATTTTTCTGTGTTATAATAAAAGCTCCATAACAATGTTTTTCAATAGGAATAAAAATATTTTCTTATTATAATAAGTTTATCAAAGTTTGTATACATAAAAAAAACAGTAATTATTTTTACATTAATTTGCCAGTTTTTTTGAGTACTGTATTTTGCGATTATATTTTGGCGATATGTAGTTCAAAATAAGTAATAAACGAAATATTATAGTAAGCAACACTTGTTTTATGTACATTTTTATTTGTCAGGTGTCAGAGCGCCCCAGCCAACTGACTTGAAAATTTCAACAGCATAAATATATAGCTTTCTGGTTTACTCTTGTTTTTAATGTATACTGCATCCTTTTCTTATAATATTATATTAATTCCAGTCAGCTCTTGTTGCTAGCGTACAAAATATGCACAGAGTACATTATATATATATTGAAAGCATGCTAGGAAAAGGGTAAATGCTATTTTAAATACATATTTACGCATACGCAGTAAAATAAATATACATATATTTATTTTACTGCGTCATAAAATTCACAAAACCTATGACAACGCAGTAAATCTTATAGTAAATATTTACCTTTTCAATTCTACTGTTATTTGTAAAAAAAATGTTTAATTTAATTTAACATAAAGTAATAGGTAAAAGAGAATATTTAAATATAAAATAAAATCAATACCTAATTAACGTTTTGAAATGTAGTTTGATATAATTTCTCATAATATTGTAATATACATGTCATGAAATAGCTTTAATATAATTTATTTGAGAACCTAAATGTCATAATAAATATAATTAATAATCAAAAAAATAAACTTTTAAAATACCAGAAACACTAAATTAGTTCCAAATTTTTAAACACATTATACTTATATTTAAATCGCTCTCTAAAAATGAATTATATGCATATATATATATATTTATATTATATTACTGAACCGCGGTTTCGCCTGCGTAAACTACACGACTAAATTATACCAAATAGTCCTCGCCCGCCAGCGTTCTCATTTTAATCACAAATTTAGTAAAATATATAATTTAAATAGTTGCAACTTTTTTATTTTTGAACTGATTGAATATACACTAAATGTTAAGGTAAGCTTACGAAAATACAGAAGTCGAAACTTCATTTAAATTGGTTAAATCATTTCAGAGATTAGCGTGCACAAACGCACAGACAAACAGATAAACCGACGAACAGACAACGAAAATAAAAAGTAAATGTTCTCGGTTCTATTATTTTGACAAAAATGAAAATATCCATTTTCTTTTTAAGTATCTTCTACGTACAGACAGCGATCAGTTACATTTTTATTATGTGTATAAATATATATAACCATAAAACTCTTGTTCAAATTGAAGGACACTTTGTTAAAATCGTACCTAGAACTGAACTTTGCATAGCCTGTGGGCTGTAATGTACGACACTTGTGTTGCCATGTACAAAATGATATAAAAAAAAAAGAAATACGACGTTCAGCTTGACTCAGTAATACGCTCAAGCATTCAGTTAAGTCATAAGTGCGGTCCAGTTCGCAACACTAGTCCGTGGGAAGCGTGAAACATTATTCCGCATTCTTCTAAAATTTCATAAAAACTTACTTACAAACTATATAAAATGGCCAACATCGCAGCGAAACGTATTAAACGTGAATTTAAAGAAGTTATGAAAAGTGAAGAGGTAAGATTGTTTATCATTTTTATTGAATTTTGACATTCATGCAGGTTGACTTACTTGCACTTTTATATAGCAATGTCATAGTTTCGAACTCGCACCGTTTAAGTTTGCAGAATTGCGATTAACTTTTACTATATTGTTTTATTTATTTGTTTGTTGTGTTATTATCATTTTTTGTGTTTATTTTGCTAAACACAACTTGATTTAGACATGTAATACGTTACGTGTTGGTACTAATCTTACTAAAGTTTCGGGTAAGTATAAAAAATGTGGGTACTCAGTGAAGATAATACGTTACGTGTTGGTACTAATCTTACTAAAGTTTCGGGTAAGTATATAAAATTTGGGTAGTCAGTGAAGATAATATTTCCACATGTTTGCTCACACAAATAAAACTTATATAGCTAAGTAATTAAATTAAACAGAATGTTTTACTTTGTTTCACAGCCTGTTATTTCATTGTTTATGCACAGAGGTGAATGTTGTTTTGTTGCATAGAACTGATATATGCCAATGTAAAAGTATTTAGAATTTATTATTTGTCATAACCAAATATGGTACATTGAGTTATCTATTTGGAATATTCAAGTGGATACTTTTTCTTATTACTTATAAGAAGAAATAATATTTAAAATATCATTTAAATTGCTAAATTGTTAATGGTAATAATTTTTTTTCTAATATAGTATACAATTTTTGTTAATATTACAATAAAATATATCTTAAATGTAAATAATGGAAAGAAAATTCAGCCTAAACAAACCTATTTTATTACAACATGTTATAAATTTTACATATATATATTTTGATTTTAGAAAATTTATAAATTGTAGTATAGAACAGTATAGTATAAAATAGACTGACTGTCAAATCCATTTACACCCAACTAGCTGTTAATAGAAACATGACATCTAGAGGATGCATTCTTAATCAAAGTCTAAAGACAATTGTTCTAGAAAATTATATAATGTTGAGATAATATGAAAAAGTCAATAAATATTTGTATATATATATATATACATAAAATGAAAATTTCTCCCATACATTTACTTAATAAGAACTATATACTCAATTCCTTTGTTCATAGTTATTTTAATCTGTGATGAATTTAAAAGCTCAAGTCACTATCTCTCAGCTTTTGGCGAAGTTCCAGAATTATTTCTCCATACAAAGAATTTCCGAAAAATCTTATATGTTTACATGAAATTACAAAAATATGATGTTTTGTCTTAAAAAGGACAAACACGCTTTTTGGCTATATAAAGGATGTATGAGCATGTAGCATTTAAATAATATAATAATATATTACTGTTGTATTTAACATATTATTCAATTATATATAGGTAGTTAAGTCTTAATGCAGTGAATGTCTCGGAGAACCAAACAGAAATGTACATGCATACATTTTCGTGCTCATTATTACTAAAGTAATTCTATTGATTGTTCCTATACATAGATTTATATTACACAAGATACAAAAGAGATACAAAGATCAACTACTTCAAACGGTCTATGGCAATTCATAACTCAAATTACGAAAATGTAAGCTACTAGTATAGGTAATGTCTTTTGTTACTGAGATTTTTGAAAAATTGATTATAAGTCCACCCACTTGGATCCTTGTACTCAACAATTCTCAACAATTATTAAATCCTTAAACAACGTAAAATTATAACAATTAGGCCAATTAGTGATCAGAAAGGAAATAGTTTTGTGTGTAGCATAACAGAAAAAATTTCAAACAGATATGGTCAGAGAAAACCCCAATCAATTGTATACAATTTTTTTTATATTAATTTCAACTGAGTTTGACAACAGTTTTAAAATGAACAAAACTGTATGAAAACTTGAATTAAAAATGTAGTGATTGGGAAACTGTTGGCATATACTGAAGCAGGGATAAAATGTATGAATTGTATAGTCTGAGGCAATGGAATCACAATCTGGTGATGCTATCAAAGATAAGGAGTTATTCAAAAATATTTAAACATGTTTGCATCCAGGTGTGTGTATATACAGATATATATATACACACCTGGATACAAACATTTTTAAATATATATATATACACACACCTGGATACAAATATTTTTGAATATAAAAAAAGAAATATTTAGAAAACGTATAAAAATTTGAACGCATCGGGATTTGAACCCGCGCCTCTTGAAAACCGTTCAAGCACTCTGACCAATTGAGCGCTCTGAACAATTGAGTTTTGAATGTTCCAGAGAAGATCTAGTAAAGAGTAGACTAGACACCTCTATCTTGCCTAATTTCCTTGTGTATGCGCTAATGTGTTAAACATGAAAAACTTTATTTATAAAACAGTATTTAAGCTGAACTTGTAATAATAATAAAAATGTAATACTTTCCCTTAGTCGATGCACCGCATGTACCTAACAGTTTGACCCCCTCTACTGTGGTTTCTAATACACGTACGAGACCTTTTACAGTAGTTGACACTACCAGAGTATATAAAAGTTTTAATTTTACCTTCTTATTGAATGTAAATCGCAGACTGGCTTTGAAAATAAATATTATAAAATCCTTTGAAACTTTTCGAACGCAATTGACATCAACCCTCTGAAATGACTTGCACTTCGTGTTGCAAATATATAAAATGAATACAAAGATATAAAAATGTATAATACTAGAGTACTACTGCTTATATTTTATTGGTACTGTTTCTTTTAATTTATTGCATAATATTCAAACGAATTGCTTTTTACAGGTGGCGGGGGGTGCAATCAAGCTGGAACTGGTGAACGAATGCTGGACTGAACTGCAAGGCGAGATCGCTGGTCCTCCTGATACTCCGTACGAAGGCGGGACCTTCGTCCTGGAGATAAAGGTCCCAGAGACCTACCCATTCAATCCACCAAAGGTACAAGAAAACCTACTGATAAATCACTGTCCTCTTAATCACCACATCAACCACAATCATCCAATGCGTCCAGTTCGTGCTTATTCTAAATGCGCCACGATGGCGATTAATACATAATTCAATATGTAATTATCTCTTTAATTCTTATGTGTCGCAAGTGTATTTCAGCTAATCAACTGTACTATTTTATACACAGATCCGCTTCATGACTAAAATCTGGCATCCGAACGTTTCGTCTGTAACAGGAGCTATTTGCTTGGACATTCTAAAAGACCAGTGGGCGGCGGCTCTCACTTTGCGCACCGTTCTCCTCTCCATACAGGCCTTGCTCTCCGCGGCCGAACCCAACGACCCACAGGACGCCGTCGTCGCCAAACAATATAGGGAAAACCCTGAGCTATTCGCCATGACTGCGCGACACTGGACCAATGTGTATGCGGGCGGTCCGTGCCCAGTTTGGGAATTTAATGAAAAGGTCCAACGCCTCCGAGACATGGGCATTGACGAGGACGAGTCCCGCGTCGTGCTGTCGACGTACAACTGGGAAATCGAGATGGCCACGGAGCAACACTTTAGTTAAATTTCGTCTATCACCTTTATGTGTAGTGTCCTAAAGTTTTCTCATCATCAACAACATTTCTGTTTTTCGTTTTCCAATTCTGTGATTTTATCGTCGTGATTCCGTCATATGATAAATTTTAGATGTAAGAGCAAACAAGCCGGAAAATATAATATAGTGAATTCAAGAATATATTTTTAAATGGTAGAAATATTTTTGAACGATTACGGGTATAGTCGAAATTGTTAGTTTGATGGTTTATTTCGATACCTTGAAATAGAATTGTTTGCTTGAATAATACTAAAATAAAACCACCCATCACACCACGTTAAACAAGTGAAAATATTTTGTCTATATACAAATACGCAAACAATGAATTAATTGGCAAAACTAATGTAAACAAGTTAATTCTGCAAGCTTCTGAGTTTGGTTTCATCTTGGTTGGTTTTCATAATTATGTGAAGCGACCAAGAAATCATTATGAGATGAAACTATTTTGTTACCAATAGACTTGACTGTATTAAAGAATTCAATGAAATAGGCGAAATATGTTAATCAAATGAAATAACATCCAAGTATGCAAACACAAAGACACTAAAGAATATTACTATAAAAAGTGCCGTACATTTATAATGAACCAAATAGTTTTAAATTGATATGTAACATATTATATGTAAATGAAACGAATTAGATGAAACTATTTTAAACGATCGAGCATATATCGCGTACAGTTTAATATTTGAAATACGAGTACACTTTGGACTACAAGTCTCGAACATTGCAGAATTTCACAATTACATTACAAATAAGGTGAAATGGCATTCGTCTACCAATCGATTAGTTTAAATCGAGTAAATTTAAATCGCCACCGCGTAATAAATTTAAGAATATATTCAGCGGTGTATCTTCCTAAAGTTGGTTCAGAGAGACTTTTTATTTTTATGAATGACACATTTCCAATCTGATGTCTAATCAAGGCGGATGACTCAAGTTTTATAGTTATATGTTGATATAACTATAAAACTTGAGAAATAAGAGGTGTAACTAACATGCAATCCTTGAGGAACACCTCGTGTCGTTTTAAAAGTGTAAAGCCTATATTTATTATTATTAAACAGTTACTATTGATTTTGTTTGTCTAAATAAGCAAGCACCAACTGACTGACAACACAACACCATACTGAGATGGTTTTCTTATTAGTATTTTTGAGCTTCCTTATCAAACGCCTTAATAAAGGCAGTTCAGATAATATTTAACAATAGTCTATTCATAAATATATAAATATGGTATTTAAATAAATAAAGTTATATTAGTTGTTTACCAACTTTAATTAAAAACTAATCTTAACATTTTATCACTATAAATAAGTGAAGTGTTCGTTAAATAATATGTTGATATCTAAATAATGTTAAAGTACGATTGCAATTCAATGAGAATTCGTAAAAATATCCAGTGTTGTTGATTATATGAATGTTGGTATTACGGATTTTTTAATTATATTACGGCAGATATTATAAAATACTTATATCTTGTATCTTCACATTTGAATAACGGAAATGCGATAGAATATTTCTTTTAACACGAACAAATCCCAGCTAAATGGACCTCCGATGGCATTCTTAAGGGATACTCTTAGTGACTCTACACCGGCCGGTTGGTTCGTTGTACTTGTTGGCTTAACTACATCATGAAGTGTTTACGATAATTACGATAATTAATAACTAATCGATAAATAATTAATCGATTTAGAAGCAATTGTATATTTTTTTATTCTTTATTTTTAAACTTCAGTTAGTTTTAAATCTGTATATGCTATATGTCTTGCAATGTATATATATATGGATAGATATCTTACAGCTAAAATGTTGTCAACCTAATACAAGAGAAAATGTATTTAAAACCTCTCGGCAGTAGTTTTCCGAAAAAATATAATATCAAGTCCTTATCCCATTTTAGCTGTGTCCTATCCGTGTAATGTTTCATATAAATATATATTTCATTACTATTTTATTGATAGCAATAACGGTTAAGTGCTTTTTTTTCTTAGATTCGGGAGTTAGGATGGGTTGAGTTATATGTATATAAAGTCTTTAAAGCGTTGTCCGTATGTATGTTATATATATATATATATATATATATAATTATAATAGGGAAATGCAATATTTATATTTACAAGATATACATACATATATATTTATTTATTGTGTTTTTTCTTTTAAAACCGTCACTCGGTGAATTTCGTTACGAGGGCAATTGTACCTAATAACACAAATACTCCGTAAAACGGCAAAGATTCGTTAAGTTGATAATGAATATACAATCTTATAAAACATTAAAGAGAACACCCATTGGTGACGATTTTAAAATTCAAATTGTATATTGTTATATTTATATAGTGAATCAGTTATACTACTGTTAGCTTGGGGCAACGCTAATAACTTCAGTCTTCGCTGCGTCGTAGTGTATACTCGCGTGCACCGGAAATATTTTTTTGTCAATAAATCTTGACTTACCGTATAAGTATTCATGTTCATTTAAATTTTCTGTGTTTTAAATATAAATTAAATTAATATTGAACTTATTCAAACATTGTTTAATTTTGTACCCTTATTTGTTTTATAAATAACATTGAATGCAAACAGCACTGGTAAGTACAGAAGTCGATGCCTACACCTTGTTGATATTTGAATATTTCTGACTCTATTTTGAAACTTGAAACTCTATTTATGTTGATCTGGGTCCACTTTAATAGAATGAATATAATTATATATAAAGTTCCCTGTTCCTTGCAAACTTTTCGTCTCAACTTTTTTTTACGGACTACACCTGATGGTCGTACGACCGACCCCCATTCCCAGGGGAATTATTGTATTTCCTTATATTTCTTATAGCCTAAGTTCTGTTCAGGGTTAAAAGCTATACAACAAATTACTGTTGAAATTGAAACTGACCAAATATTATAATAATACCTATATGGTGTTAATTTTCTTGTCTCTTAAACGTACTCGTATTTAAGGCAATTTTAATTTTTTTTTCAGCTTAAGAATTTTTTCTCTCTTAGCCCGAATATGAGTCGTTGTGAATTGAATGCCGAAATTCAATGCGCTTCTTTTTATTACTGGAGAGAAAATATGAAAACAATACAAATATAATCATTCCATCGAGTGGGAATCGAACCCACAACTTTCGCGATTACAGTCAGAGGATACCCCACTGCATCCAGGCTCAGATCCAGCTCTCAAAAGCAAGAAGGTTGTGGTCACGGTCACCTTAAAAACGGCCAAGTGCGAGCTGGAACACGAATACGAAGATAATTACAATTGTGAAACTCACAGTGGCTTT
This sequence comes from Podotricha telesiphe, assembly GCA_038994665.1. NCBI lineage: Eukaryota > Metazoa > Arthropoda > Insecta > Lepidoptera > Nymphalidae > Podotricha > Podotricha telesiphe. The sequence goes on along the minus strand of JAOYRR010000024.1, from coordinate 186,236 downwards.
TTTTTATTTCATTAAGGTGGTATAGGGTTGAAATACCCGTAACTAAGTGAAGTTGTGTAAAAAACAAAAAAAATGCAGTATGATGCACACAAAGCTTTATGGTTTAGGAAAACTGTCCGAACAATTTTCACTAATGCGAAATTGATTTATTATATGTCAGCGGCTAATTGTTCATCTCGCTGAACCTAAGTGTTGTTAAAGTGCATTGCTTTATTTCTTATAGTTTAGTAGGGATATTATAATTCTGCATCAGGTGTTCTACTTTTCATAATGTATTATACCCCAGTCTGAACAGACTAAAAAAGGTATACAACGAAAAGCGTTTCATTGAAATCGGTCCAGTAACTACAAAGATATGCGCTTACACACAGACGCTTATAAAAAAATCATAGGTTCATATTTTGATAGAACAGGTTTATAAGCAAAGTCGTGGAGGCCATTTACCCAATATGCTATTCCCTACATAACCCTATACTGTATACTATATAAATCAATAAAAGTTTTACAACTTTTAATTATAAATCTGTGTTTTCTATCAAAATTAATTCTTGCGTGAATTTTGGGATACCCTTTAGTACTCTTTTTACATCCTCCAAATTGTTTGAATGGTAAATATTCAATGTGCAGACACAACTTCTTTACTGTTTTATCATAGTATATATATATATATATAAACAGATTTTATAATCTGTTTCTGTACTGAAATAAAATATAAATATTTTGCTTATTGCGCCTTTCGCAGGCGGGAAATGGACAAAGAAGTGGCATGTGATAAGTTCTCTCTGGCCATCCTGCAAATTGAAAAATATATATTTTTACACAGTATAATTTAGGAGAATAAAAAATAAATATTTGTTATTCTCATATTTATGAATGTAAGTACACATAAGTTGCATAGATACAGCGTGTAATGTAAAATTGTAGCCCTTGTACATCATTGCATCTTGAGGGGCTCAGACAAAGTGAGCCAAGTGACAAGCATTTATATTTATTTGTTTATATTATTTATCCATTTTTCACCAAGCTAGAGATATGACTTGCTCTCAATGCTGCATTTTGTTTAACAGTACTCGAAAAATAGAACTTAATATTCGAATTTATTGAAATCTTAATGTCTTTAAAAATTTTCAAATTGAGTTCACTATTATTTTCTAATTTAAATAAATAGACACTTTAAGGCACAGCAGGAACGCCCCAGGAACTGCAGCGAGATCCGTTCCTCACAATGCAACGGGCAGAGAGCACGCGACGCCACACGCGCCCCGTCGTCTTACAAACTGCATGCATAAGGTTTCGCAGTTTCATATTAACATAGAAAAATGTAAAACTGAATTAGCATTCCAATCAAAATGCAACTTACACGATTATAACAAAATGTATAGATGCCACAATACGAATGAAACGTGAAGTCAGTTGATTTGAAGCCTCTTTGCGAACGCCGCCATCTAGCGTAGCGCCTTGCAACCAGCAAGGATAGAGCCTACTTTATACATGAGTAAACAGTGCGCGGGCGCGGGGCCAGCCGCCAGCTGCCAGTGCGAGCCGCGACGCCGACCTCCGAACTACTTACTAACAAAAACAAAGAAAAAATACATTCAAAATCCAAATTAAACATGTAACTTTATATAAGTTATTATAATTATTTAACAATTTCGCGAGTGTTGAAATATGACTATATCGTACGCGGGGGAGGTGCCCAACGGGAGCAGTTTCGGCTGTTTCTGGCGAATACTTTGCAAGTAAGTGTAGTTGTATTGTACCTGGCGACCCCGCCACGGCTCTAGAACAGCTGTTTAATAAAATGAATGCGAGATATTGAGTGTGACGCCCGCCGCCGTTACAAAACAGACAGGATAAGGAATGGCTTGTACCAGCTCGGTGAACTTGACTTCCTCGTATTTGTATTTGTATTAGTATGTAATGACATTGGCTGTGATGAATGTGATTTGTAATACAGCTTTAAGGTCTCCTATCGGTCGGTCCGCGGCCGTGGCAACGACGGCGAAATGTGGCGAAAGTTGGCCCGTGACGCAAATAGACGCATATTAGCAAATAGCATAATTAAAAGTTACTTCATCACAGTACTTCATTAAATAGACATTTATATTAAGACTAGTTGTGTCTCGAGCCATTGCCTGTTTTCCAGGAATTTATCTATTTGTCGAATTACACTGAAACCGCTTCAGCGAATACATAATCATAAATTGCAATAAGGAAAAACCGGATGCAATGTCATAATAAATATGTAAACGTCAAGACTTGCAAGTACCTATAATCATATATATAATAATCGCGAAATATATTCACTTTATATTTCTCGCTCGTATCATATTTCTCCTATTAAGAGAAGCTCAGTGATATCGTTCTGTTCTCCGCTTTGCGTGTGTTTAGAGACTTATGAAAAATATTGAATTTCAACACGAGAACTTCCTGAAAGCGACAATTTTTAGCGACAGTTACGTATTTAGACGCACTTCTAGTGTGACTTGTACCTACCACATAGATACCGCTAGGCCACATACGAGTAGGTATTTTGTTTATTTTCAATGACTAACTGAACTGAACGGTACAGGACACACCTGAATTAAACTAAACTATAATACACGTTTCTACATCACTACATAAAAAGAACCTGTCTAAAGCCAGTTTGTAATTAATCTTTAAAAATTATACATAATGACGCCGTCTTGGCTCAGTCGATAAGTGTCCGAGCTGTAGGCACTGCTTTTGGTTAGATTCCTAGCTGTGAGAATGTTTTAATATTATGCATTCGTTTTGTTTAGACGAAGTGTGCCGTTTGTGTCTTCCGTCCGTTTGAGTGCACTTTTCTTACTATATGGTTTCAAAGGTCATTTATTTCTATAGAAACATTTGGAGTGTAGATAAGTTTTATATGAGCTACCGCATTTAGATCACAATATCGATGAGAGAAAGTATGTTTTTATTATAAACACAAAAGTGTCGCAAACTTTCTATTTTGTTTTTTAAGCTGAAAATGATTATTGTCGGTAGTATAAGTAAGTTTACGCTCACACTTGGCCCCCGTTCCGCTACTCACCTCAAGAACCGTCTTAATCGTCATATGGTCTACATGAGGGTCTACTGTACAGAAGAGGCGTACGGGCTAAATTATGTTGATGTACAAAATTAAGCTAAAAGCTTAGAATTGTTAAGTTCCTGGCCGGCTCCTATCAGCAGACCTGACGATTGACGACGAGATTTCATTTATCAACTTACATTGTATTGTTTTCAATCAAAATACTTTGTTTAACATTTTCCAAGAACATTTTTACTTTACAATAAGAAACCGAACCTATAATTTGAGCATCGAACTTCACATACTTTTCTCCTTTTTTAGATTTTCCTAATGAATAAAGTATTCAGTGATGATAGTTTTTTTTCTTGTAAAAGTAAATTAATTCCGTCGTATTATTTATATTAATATATATATACTAGTAGATAAAATTTGAATTTCTCTTTGTAATATCACAATACCTGTTTTAACACGGTATATATACGAAAATATATATATTTTACTATTTTTGTCTGTCTATCCGGAACAAATTCCAGGTAGTGTCTAGAACGACTGGACCGATTTTGACCAGACTTTTACTGGTAGATAGCTGATTTTGGAATTCCACGTGAAGTAGACGTTAAGACGCGCCCCACAATGTCGCGCTTATCGTCTTGTTATTGAGTTACAAAAGGAACTATTATTTGTTGTGTACGTACACACACAGACACACAAATTGACTTTTAAAATCGTAGTAATTCTTTTGCACTACAGTAGTTTTTTAAAAACGTAGTTTCCAGACGTTTCTTTCTTCACTTTCCGATTATTGTAATGATATTAACTTAAGCGAGCTGAGTGACATCGAACACGGCACCATGACGGCTTAGAAGCCATCTTTACCGCAGTCACTAAGTTAAAAAACATTGTTTAACTCAACTACGAGTATATGAAGTAAGCTTATGCTGTATTTGAACCAATACACATCGCGTGCCCAGAGTTCAGGCGCTGTTAGATAAGCACTTTCTAAGTTATAACTTATGACACGAACACATTCGATTTTTAGTATGGGCTATAAATCGTATCCATATATTCATGTCGTTCTTTTATTTGTTACTAGCAACCCGCTGGCTTCGCCCGCGTGAACTACAGCAGTTTCGTAATTTTGTAAAACAATGAAATTCCTGAAAAAAACCGTCAAGTCCCTGTATATAAAATTTAATCACAATCGGTTCTGTGGTTCGGGCGTGATGACGTCACACACAGACAGACAGAGTTCCTTCCAAATTTATAATATTACTATGGACTACTTGAATTTACTACGTCTTGGCATTGAAGCTGACCTAAAATTATAATGAATTTCTTAATAGTGGTAATTTAATTGTCTCTAAGTCTTCAACATCTGACAACCCTAATTTTTTTAGCTCTACGCTTTTCTCTCTCGGCAAAGCTCGGTTCTCGCCATTCCACCCGAACTCGAAACGTTGCATACTGAATGCTGAAAGTTTTCTTATTTATATACGTTCGTCATACCGGAGTGTAAAAATATAGACAAATCGAATATAACCATTCTCTGAAGAGGGAACCGAACCCCCAAATATCGCGTTTACTGTCAGACGCATCACGCTGTGCCACGATGGCCGCAAAGTTACCATATTGAACAACTTTTACTAATGCGGCATTGACTTGTTTCTTATAGTTTAGTTGGTCTATCACGGTTTTTCGTCAGATTTTCCAGAATTTTAATTGTTATATGACAATGGGAAATGCCTATCACGTGAACAGTTTGGAACAGTTGATCGGGGGCTTTTGCTAATTTCTAATTACTTACCTAGATCTTGAATTTTGATATGTCAACAGCAAATGCGCATCACGCTGTAAAATTTTTGCTAAGGCGACATTAAGGCGGTCATTTCAACATAATATTTAAACTGGTTACTTTTGCCGCAGTTACAGTATACATATATTTGGTTTTTTAAAATTGTTTTCACGCATTGTCCCCACTATACAGTAAGCCGATAATTGAGACAGCTTAATGTAATTCCTTGTTAAAATATATAAATCACTGAAAGGACACTAGGAGAACAATATTAGTGCAAGCGTAGACACTAGTATTCAAAAGAATGTTTGAAGATCTTTTACAAAGTGATTTGAAAGTCTAATTCATACAGAGCTTGCACAGTCTCAGCCGCGGGCCCTTTTGTTAATTTTAATATTGATGTTATACACAGATATATAATATATTTATATATTGTATATTATTATATCTAATATCGCTCGGAGTATTTACTAAGTATACAACAAATACTTAGTTTGTTATTTATTTTCCGTCGTCACTTTATTTAAATTATTTAAATCCGAGAAAATGACAACTATGTTTTACAAATCGGACAAATGCCGAACGGATTGATGTATCATTCCCGATTCTGCTACACTCATATATAAGCGGGAAACTCACCGGTATCATCATTCATATATATGTAAGTAAAAGAAGAAATGTAGGTCTTATTTAAACACGTATGTAGGCGCGAAACTTTCGTATAATGGACAAGCTAAATTAGTACTTCTACTAGGGCCCGGCGTCAATGGCGGAAGTACGGAAACTAGACGCAGTTCGACTAAATAAGGAATAAATAGGCTAGTGAAGTTTAAGGCGAGCACGCGGCATTGGGGTTCTTTTCTATGGAGTTTTTCCAAGCTTTCTTTCAGGCATTTTTCATTTAGAAACATTGCTCAATCAGACGCCGCGCGGTGTCGATGTAGACCTACATACATTGAATTGCTTCAGTTGGAGTTTTGCCCAGCAATTCATCTTATTGTTTTTATAATCACGATAACTGTGACGAGAGGATCTAGACGTTCGAAAGTACTCTCTACTCTCCCGACGGCTGGTGAAACTACAAAATTCATTGCGTCTAATCAAAACGGAGACAATATTAAAAAAGATAGAAGTAATATAAACATTGAATGAGAAGCGAACCCACCAGCATCGTGCACTGAGACACTCCGCACTGCGCACTGCGCCACGACGCGAGGCGACGGCGCGCGGCTTCAATGTAATTTTAATTAAAAATCTCTTCACACGCATTTGGATACGCATAGATCTATTTACAAAGCAAACTGGTCTTAACTGGACTGTACTACTTTTGAAGTTGTCAGCTTAACATGACTAAACGAGTAGGTTGGGTTGCGAAGATGCTGACTGTACTCGAGACGGTTGTGGATTCAATTCTCGCTCGACGGTAAGTTACAAAGTCAAGCTCGGCCTTAAGTTAAAAGTTTAAAGAAATGCTTTGTAACATTCTATTACATATTGTGTACTGCAAGACAGACTGACCGGAAACAGCATCTATGTTGTTAACAGAAACATTCCTTGTAAAAGGGTTTGAACCCACAATCATCGGGTACGGAATGCGGGCCACTAATTCATTTATTTACTTTGAATCGTAGTGAAATATTAAAATAACTTGTAAATATTAAAAAGCCTGTTTGTAAAAGAAACGAGTTGCTTTATCTGGGTGAACTCAATTTTAAAACGTTTATGAAATAATGTATAGAGTTTTTTTTAAGTTGAATTTATGCAATTTAGTACTGACAAAGTTTTTTGGGCTTAACCCATCTTTGTCATGCCGGAGAGCAAAAATTTAAACAATAAAAATATAAGCATTCTCTGAAGTGGGAATCAAACCCACAACAATCGCGTTTACTGTCAGACGTATTTCACTGTGCCACAAAGGCCACAAAGTTTAGTAATTTTTATTTGTTTTCAAAAATTGCCCAACATACTGAATAATTTTTACTAAGGAAGCATTTACTTATTCAGATTTCTTATACAAACTTACATCCGTCTACTCAAAACTATCTCCGTGAGTAAATTCATCGAAAAAATAGAAACTTTCACCCCATTCATATCATTCTATGACAGTCCATTATGTGTAAAGTTGGAAATATGTAACTTTGATTTTGGGTAACTTATTGAAAATGAGTAAAAACGAGCAAAAAGGCTAGCCCTAAAAAGGGGGGATATGGACTTCGTTACATTTAAAGTTAGATAGTTTAGTTTAGTCTTTTCATTATATTATTCTTAATAATTAAGTATTCTAGAGTTTGCGAACATTTTCGAGTATTATATGTAGCCTGTTCCAGAGTGAGCTCTGCGAGAAGTCCGTTCGGTCACGAATGTGGTATACAAAGAGGTTCTAATATCTGAAATTACGAAGGCACATTACTTTAAAAATCTTTTTATATATACACAACGGGGGATATAATCCATGGGCAACAGTTAGTCTTATTCATTCAGTTAAAATCCGGTCTTATATAAATTTTAATTATGTCATTTCTTTGTCAATTTAAATACGTCTCATGTGTGTACAGAATCGTAGCCATCCTATTTGCTGTGGACCAACACACTGTCGCACTAATAGTCGTATATTAGTTATTTATATATACATACACACATACGTCACACATATGTGTAATTCGTAGGTTCGATAGTTGATTTCATTTGGTTGCTTCGATAATGTGTTAGTCAGAAACGAGATTAACTTAAATTTTTAGAACCTAACTGAGTGTATGTAGTGATACGACACCTGTTCCATACTTTTCTGAATCACTGTTATGATAAAAATATAAGTTCCGGGGCGGCGGAAGGCGGGAGGAGGTGCAACATATGGAGACTTAATAATGGCACTCCATGTGTTGGAGGCGAACATCAACCTAGCGCTAGGGCCCAGGACTTATTGGTTCTAAGTCTGGTTCTAAGTACAGTGGTCGATTCAGGGAGCAGTTGTTGCAGAGCCCAACGCAACGCAGTGGATTTTGAACTGGAAATTTTGTCTTAAATTACAGGCATGAATATTGTGTTTTATAACTGGTTGTATAAAAACTAGAGTACTAGCAATTTGAAACTACGAAATAGGTATGTTGAAACTACGGTATAGTCTAGACTTCTAGAGAACTGCTTCGAAAGGAAAATAACGACACATTTAACTACATACACATTTTCAATATTCATCTAACGCAACCCTTTGTTGGTTAGTAAAATGGATACAAAAAGTAAATGGCACCATCTGAAATATAAACGAATAACGGAACTAACGTGTATTCGGCCTGAAACAATTAAATTGTCAACTGAATCTTTATGTCACGTTATACATTAATTATTATATCAAGTGAAGTGTTCGAAGAGAGTGTGTGGGGACGCGTTCGCACCACCACCAGAGTGTGGGGTAAAAATCTAAAATACCTATATAGGTTATACGCAAGGATTTATGCTCCGTATTGACAATAATATGTATAATATATATTTGTACGCTACGTCGGTATGTCAGGAATGCACCCTTTCTTTTAATCCATATTTGTCATTATCTTAAAGTATTATTTGCAAATAAGGAATAAATGATTGATATGAAAATTTTGCATAAAAATGTAGGTATAATGATGTGGTTTCACCAACACGCTTAAATTTTAAATAGGGTTTTATTAAAAGAACCCCTAGAAACGCGGGTTCGAATCCCGCTGCGTTCAAATTTTTATACGTTTTCCAAAAATGTTTTTCATTTTCCTAAGTGTGTGAATAACGTTTTAAAAATGATAAAGTAAGATTTTATTATTTCTTGTTTAGATTAATTGGTAATACATATAAAATTATTTTGCTTTCTAAGTGTATGTCAAATGTAACAGATTAAAGGGCTGAAGTTAGGAAAAGAAAGAAAAGAAGGTGAATAAGTTATTTTTTCTTCACTCTGTATTCATCCTCACGGTGAGGTAGGGTGGTGGGATATATCGAGGCATTCCTTTGAGAGACTTTGATTTATAATGGTGAACGAAATATTTGAGTAAGTATTTCATAAATATTTCAATTTGACAAATATTCATGAAATTATCAAAATGGATAAGAAAATAGGAACATATCCGACATTGACATTTACCGGACTTGATATCGACCGGATTCCTAAGGAGCCTCTTGTCTCGGAGTGTTCTTACCTTGCTTGCATGCGGCGTTGTGGATTGGGAGGGAGGTATAATTAAGTCCCTTAACAACATCATGTTCAATAACCAAGAATGGTCCTTTTATCAAGACTAGGACCCGGGTTATAAAGCTCGATCCATCCAATCTCGGTTAGAAAAAAATTGTTTTTCTTTCTAACAAAATTTATGAGAAGAGTAACTATATTTTGACGCAATATCCGGTAAAAAATGTTCTAACTTTAAAGTAGAACATCGGTTAACTAACAATAGTGTTAGCGATACATTGATTTAGTTCTCCATTCAATCAAATGTTTGGAAAAGCTTTTGACTCCTTTCTACGAAAACGACACGGACGGAGGAGTATGACATTCGGCATAATACAAATTTATATAGAGAAGTGCAGAAAATTGATGTTCTGCCATTTATACCATCCTTTACCCACTCTCCTTTACCATCCTGTTACTCCTTCGTACCCCAAGGAACGGTTTAAGTTCTTGGAATCGAATACTCTTCCCACCCAATAGCTCCGTTAAAGTCCCTCTATGCCGCACGAAATGCTATGGTGACCCTTTTATTGTCAAGTCAGTAAAACTATGGAATGTGCTGCCAGTGATAGTAACAGAGTCCCAGTCGGTTGCGATATTTAAGCGACGTCTTAAAGAGCGCTATCTTAAACAATACGTATAGTCTGACTCTCAATGTAAGTATGTATGTATGTGTGTATGTATTTATGATTCTTTTTAAGTATATTTCTTCTGTCTGTCCGCGAATGAGAATTTATTACATTTAAGTAAATATAATACTTTATGCACCTCTCTGCATTCTCTTGTGAATAATCCTTTTGTTATTAGTTGCCTGGAAGAGATTGCTTTAAGCAATAAGGCCGCCATTGCACATTTAATTTAAACTATGTTATTAAGTCTAAATTGTAATTTGTGGTGCAATAAAGTGTTATTATTATTATTATAATGGACACATTAAGAAAATAAAAAAATATTATACATACACATTCCATGTGTTTGACTTGACGCCTTTGTAAAGTGGCATACACGTTATGGCTAAGGCAGCGTTCATAGTAGTTTTCCGCAGTTTCAACCATGAAACTTTAAATCCGTCATTTTCTCGTTCTCGTTGGAATTTTGGCGTATCTCCCTCCCTACACTCACCACGAAACCAAATCTAAGCTTCTTACGCCTAGTAGCTTAGAATGTGCATTCGTTGCCAGTTTGCCAGTGAGTTCATATTTATTTGAATAAGATATGTAATTTATCATATTTATTTCTTTTTAAACGTGCATTTTGAGGCAACTGACTTAACATGTTAGTACTTAACATGTACGTCAAGCGAATATAAGATATAAGTTCTAATTCGTACTATCTATCACACCTTGACCAAAATATGTTGATTCCAAATTATAACGTGTTTTGTTAAATGATAACGGCAGGTTTAATGTAATTGCAATTAGAATATTTAAAATCGCACTTAGAGTTGTTGAATAGCTTTTAACTATCATGAAATCAGTTTCGATGAAAATGATTTACAAACATACTGATAGCGCACGGTAGCGTGTCAAGCCTAGTATACAAAAGATCTAACAGAAATAGCGAGCAGAACCGTGTGTAATTTTGCTCCAAATGATAGCCACTTTTCATCTCCCCCACACAAAAACTATCTATCACATAACCTGTGACATGTCAAATTTGGCTCCTATATTGAGGACTTAAACATACCGCGAACGATTATTTAGATATCGACGTCATCAAGACGACGTCAAGTCAGACCTTAGGCTTTAATATATTATTCTAAGTTATAACAAGGAAATATATTTTTAGTTGTTAAGAAATATTTTATGCTATTATAAATAAATTTCAGGACTCACCGTTGAACTTGGCATACATTTAGATCCCCCTCCTTTTCTCCTTGAAGTCAACAACCGTGGTATATATCATAACTTCGCTCTCATTTCACACTTCGCTCTCATTTCACATTTATGTTTTTAATGGGATTTAGATGTTCATATCAGTTATTATTGATACCTCTGTAGCAGGTCCATACAATATCATAAAGTGTTTTGACTTTTATTCTTATTTTCACGCTTCTCCACCATATTATAGCAAAATAATTTTCATGCTTGATCAGCCTCCGCCTGTAAATGTAAACATTACCCCAAATGGGGATCGAACCCATGACCATGGCCGGTACAGTCAGACCGTGAGCCACAGTGCCGTGACGACTTCTATATAATATTTAATTGAATGTAATCCATTTATTCGTTGTATTGCAGATGGCGAGGCAGTGTGTACAAGTTGGTGTGGCGCGAGCTCCTCGCCTACCTCACTCTTTACTATACAATCAATTTGTTATACAGATTTGCTCTCACCGAGCAACAACAGAGGTAAATGAAGTTTTTATTTAGCTTTTTGTTTTGATGCATTTACTATTGAAAGAGACGAATATGTTTTAGAGATATTCCGTGTCGAGAAGGAACACTAGAGGAATTCAACGTCGCGTGTTGTTTCAATTGAAAATCAATTTTAAATATACATTTTCAATAAGTGTATGTATGGCCTAACACTGTTCAACACCATTAAATACACAATAATTGAATAGAAATTGTAGAACCTGTATATGTATTTAGTATTCTATGAAAATTAATTTAACAAAGTTCGACGCTTCCACTCGGCTCTAGTTTCATCTCTGATATCACATGTTCCCTCCATCCATACACGTCCATAACAGATTCAATTCCTGAAATTAATTAAACTGTAACTAATCCTATTCCGTGCGGCCATTCTTGACTGACACGTTTTATTGTAAGGTTTAATATTGAGCTATAATATTATTGATATATGATATATATTGATGTAATTAATATTCAATCACGAAGTCAAATAGTGACGTCCAGGTTACACGCCGTTTTATATTTTAAGAACATCTAGTGGCACAGTTAAGAAATTCCTTAGCAGTCCATAGATTCACCGTACGGGAGCAGAAAGAAGAGAACGGGACAATATCACATCATATTCATGGAAATTACCTATTTTCGATTGTACAGGGATAATCGCACGATGTAATTAGTGCGGATATCCGACTTAAATAAGCGGCCGGTTTAATTAATTATTTAAAATCTATTCTGTTTATAGCGGGACAGAGTGAATCTTTCCGCACGCATTCCAGATTATGAGTTGAGCGGCAGAACTTAACCCAGCACCTTGTCTTATAAGAGCGGGGAAATTAAAATATATTAAACGTAAGCATTCCCCTCGAGTGGGGGGGGGGGGTTCTACCCGAAAACATCACTGTGTTCTAGTGTAAAAACTCACTACTTATCTACTTATCACTAGATTGTCTCTGCTTACTATATAAATAAAAGTAACTGGCTGGTTCTACCATTTATTATAAACGACTAACAATTTCTCGTTAACAATTAGCTAATTTCAAATTTGTACATTCCTTTATCATGTAAACTTATTTTATTTATATTATCAGTAGCTAACTTTAAGTCTGCTTTTATCTACCGTCACCGTGTACATGAAACGCAAACCTCTGCGTATTGTTGGTTGGGAATTTCCAGAGTAAGTTTGAACTGCATCAGGCAGAGACCGCGGAAAGTTGGTGATGCCGTCACAGGCATTGTTAAGGTTAGCTTGAAACTTCATTAATTTAGAAAATTGTGCTCTAATCAACACTATTACTGCGCAGTTGTTACATGTCGAACTGAATATAATATGTGGAGTTCATATATAGAAAATGCTTATAGTGACATATTTTTATAAGCATCATCTATCTAATGTAATGACGAATGTGGTTCATCAATTAGCTTGTACCTAATACTCGATCCTTGCTAAGATGAACAGGATAATAAGGTGTTTTTAGATTATTCACGATTCACAATAAAAATTTTCATTTTCCTGATCTGGTCAGTGGAATTCCAATAAGCAAAGCACAATGTCTCAAATGGTCAACAAGTGGAAGTTCTAGTATAGGCGATGTATACTTGGAAAAATACAGAGATAAGAAAATACCACATATTTGAAGGTTACAAGGCAGCTGAAGGGACATGTTTTTTTTATAAATATAGACTTTTCGCCGAATAAGATTTGAGATGGATTAAGATTGATTTCACATTAGCGACGCGTTCACTCCACGGGACAAATTCCAACTGCCTTATTATAATTGCCGAATTATATTCAATGTTCAATTCAGGTTAGAACTTATATGTAACTAAATGTGATTAGATAAGTGAAAAGCGTACAGTAGAAAAGCTTACCTAGAATTCTTATGATGCCGGTAAATAATGGTATTTGACGTTGTCAGCGTACACGCAAACAATGTTGCAGGCGGCAACTAGTCATACGTAAAGGTTGACTCTGTCTCTCTAATGAGTATTTGTACAGCCCTACTATTTTTAAAAGGTCATGACATCTTAGATCCTTTTCTAAAGTCTTCAAGTTTGCAAACTAAAATATATTTATTACAAACTCAACATCAATAATAAACACAGGTTCGAAACTCTTCCGTTACGCGCTAACTGACAGACAACGTGTAAGTGAAACTAATGGTTGTACAGAGCTGAAATGTGGTATGTGGGGGTGGGTACCTCAGGGAGTTTACGGGGTACAACTGTACCTCGGAAACCTCATGAAATAAATGTTTTAAGTCAACACTACGTATAGTGAGACGAAATATATGATAGTCCACGCAAATATTTTGCATATAAGTTGCGAGCGACAACTAACAAAGTGGGCTTAAAATTTGACAGCGGAACGCTAATTGCACGTCTGTCCTACAAAAAGGATAATGATTTACGCCATTTGGCGCCTCAATATTTATTATTAACTTATTGATCTCTGCGCAAAATGTTTGTAAAATATACACTTGAAAGCAATAATTATTGTGTGAATGGACGCAATTGTGACAGCCTTGTAGTGCACACGATGGTTGTAGGTTCGATTCCTGTTCTTCAAAACCCAGTGACGTTAAAACTAACAGAGCAGACGGGAGCAGAGAAATACAATATTAATGCTAGATTGTTTCCGCATACCTTGCTATATGTGGAGAATGATTAAAACCAAAAAAAAAATTGTCTTGTTTAAAAAAAAACTGAACATATCTTTATAGTAGTGATGATTTTCATGGAAATACTTTATTGTTTTTTCCGTGATTTTACTCTGTATTATTAATTTACTTTGCTAAATCTCGTACTTCTCGTAAAAATGATTCCTTCACATATTTAATATACTTTCCTTCAATTTACACCTTAAACTATTAAATATAGATGTATGCTTTCGTCATTCGACTTAAATTTTTGTAGTACAGAGGTACATTGAGTAATTAAACTTTAAACACAATGTGGCTTTTTGGCAATAAGTTGATTTATTAATTTGCTTTCAAAGGAAACGAAAGTAATGGATTCGAATATGAATTAGGGATTTTTAAAGGCGCTCTGGCCTCAAGCTGGTTAGACAAATTTAGCAATACGCAAAACTTATTTGTTTAAATAAAAAATTAGCAACATGTACAGTATAAGATCTATGTAAGTACTGGTATAAGTCATGTGTGGATATTATTATATAATAAAGAATAATATTAGAGTTACACACTTTATTGTATACTTTAAATAAACCGCCGCTAGTGCTGTAGGACTGACTGCGATCGATCGCAAGTCTAGGTCTCAACTATATTTAATGGATAATTATATTACAATTCTGAATACTAGTTCTGATTAAGTAATAATTCTCCATTCTTACAAACAATAGCGCTGGAAAACAAATTAATAAGTGGCCACTACTGTAAGCGCGATCTCGGTCGGAAGTTCTGCATTCAACAAATAGAGGTCGGGTGTCAAGACACTATGTTCTCACGGCCTACTGTACTGTGCGTGAAAAAGCGTCCAGCTACTAACATCTCTTATACGACAGCTATTTGTAGCCTTAGTTGTACCTAAAAACAAATTCAAAATATATGAATTAATTCATTACGTGAAATAAACTGCACATATTGACCTTCTTGAAATTGTATATGGAAAGCGAAGTCAAATGATGTTTAACATTTATTAATATATAATATAATATAGATTGATATATTATAATATATATTATTGACGGAGTTACAATATTAAAGTAACTCCGTCTTACGAACCTCTCTCTCTCTATTCTCTATTCATCGTAGATATATTTTAACACCGCGCTATTTCGTGCTAGAAAATCAAAATCAAATCCACAGCCATCGCGTGTGCAGTCAGACTGTCATTGCGCCACGATGGCCTTGTAACTTATTGAACAGTAGGTACCTATATTAAAAACTATTGATACAGATTATGTAAAGTACTCAATGTATTAATTTTGAACTTATCAAATTAATTACCCACAACCTAAATATTATGTTAAAACAGTAATAGAATATTAATCGATGATTTTTATAATTTTTATTTAAAACTATTTTTTTGTTCTATAGCACTCAGACTTAATTTAAGCAGGACTTAATGTTTAATTGATTTGAAGAATGAGACATCTGATGATGAACCATCATACACTAGCTAAATTATAAGAAATGAGGAAATAGCCCGTTAATAAAAGTTGTTCAGCTTGATGACCATTACCCGTTGACACTTCTGACGAAGCTCGATATAAGCACATCTTATGTATAAGAAATAACAATACGAGTAAGTCGCCTCAGCAACGAATATCGGCGTGTTGCGCTTTTTACATATGAAAAAAATCCTATTCCCTAAATACGTAATGCTTTTAGAACAGGCTCAGAGTGAATTTACACGCGGTGGAAGTAGGCGCGAGAGGTATAACCTATTAAAAGATGTCAGCCTGTCTAGGACTATTATCTCTGCCCCGAGATCCTCTCAGAGTTTCAATCCAAGAAATGCCAATTAGTTTCTTCTCTAATCACTATATTTCAAATAAAAAGTTACACACATACTTTTATGTTTGTTTGTTTACGTCAAATTATTTATTATCGATAACTTTTACTAATTAATAAGACTCATAGCTGAGGTATGCGACACTTTGAGTTTCTCATGTTTGAAAGTCAGTTCTGATTGAATTGTTTATAAATAAAGTGCGTCAGCGGTCCGCATGTGTTGATAGCGGAATTCATTCCTACTCGGGGGACTCATTATACTTAAACCATTGTTAATACCCTATCCAGCGGAGAACCGGATTGCTTAACACACACACACACACTAGTTTCTCTCTGCATACCCTGCTGCTACGCGAGTGAGAAATTAAGCTATACATACATGTCTTTTAATAAATGATAAATATATAAATAAAACACATTTCCGTATAACCTTTAATTCTCGTAACCGGTCCACTTTCTCTGGTTTTGCGACGCGGTTTTATTGTATCTTTAACTTTATTATAACTGTTACCTTCATAATAAAAAGTAGATTTGATTTGTAAATGAAATTGTATTTTGTCGTGTACTCGTTTCTAACAGCAGAGAGGAAGTAGTGTGACGACACTATCTTCTAAACAGCAAGTTATATTTTCTTATCATTATCTGAACTTAGTTTTAGGTTTTTTTTTTAATATTCATAACTCCACATACTAATGACCATACTCATACTCATAGTTATGTAAATTGCAAAGTAATTTTATTTTCTAATTAAAATTAGAATCCTTTGGTTTCCATTTCCCGCACCAAGTATGGTCTTGGATCCATCAAGAGTCCCAGTCTTAGCTTTAAAACAATCTATTATAAAATACTAAAGAGTTGTCACTGTACGTTGAATATATTTACGACAAAATATTTTAGGGGGATGTAAAAAGTAATACAATATGAATCTATAATTTTAAAAATTGTTATCTGTCGGTTTGTCTGTTTGTACGCTCACATCTTCGTAGTTACTGGACCGATTTGAATAAAACTTCTTTATTGTATATCTTTTAAGCCTGGTCAGGCTTTAGGGTATCATTAATTTCGAAGAGTGGAACACCTGATATAGAACCGTAACGGACCAGCTAAATGTTGATAAGTATGGTGGGAAGTTTTTGTTAACAAATAAAAAATATTGAAGTTTGCGGTTATCGTGGCCCATTGGGCATATGTCTGGCAGTAAGCGCGAAGGTTGTGGGTACGACTCCCGTTTTAAAGAACAGTTAGAATGTAGAGACAAAGGTGGGAGTTTAAACTAAAAAACAGAAGTCTCGAATCGGGTGGAATGCTGAGTCCTTTTTACCGGGAAAGAAAAATGTAAAGCTGAAAAAAAATTCAATTTTCTGATGTGGAAGACTAGAGTAATTGTAAATTTGAGTTAGTTTGATTGCCAACATGCAGTAAATGCAAGTAATTCATAATAATATTATAAATGCGAAAGTAACTATGTCAGTCCGTCTGTCTGTCTGTGACGGCCGAACCGCTAACCCGACTGTGATGAAATTTTATATATACTTGAGGTTCTACCGACAAACATAGGCTACTATTTTCCCATTTTTTTTTACTTTTCCATGAATTTCATTGATTTAGAAAAAGGCCACCAAAAACACGAAAGAGCCATAGGTCACGCAAGCGAGGCCGCGAGCTGGTCGCTAGTATCAAATAAACGCGATTGTAGAATAGATAGATTCAAAGAACGTGCTGATGTTGATAGATGTATAACAATTAAAGCTGTCAAATATTTTACAAACAAAGGTTTTCGAATTTGGCCTCTTGCAAATGACTAATATTCATACATCTTCTATTACTATTTCTATATAAACTTTAGTATGAAATAATCGAAAAGACGTGGCTAATTTTTAAGTCAATCGGACCATCAATAATAAAGCTTAACGTGACTGAAAGCGCTGATAAAAAAAGAACAACGAAGTTTGGTGTAATAGTAAAAGAACCGTTATTATCAAATCACATGTATTCATATCATTTCTCTGCTCTGATACCTTAGATAAAGGGCAGCATAGTTTCCGCAACACAAACGTTATATAAAAAAATGTCTGGTTCATTCAACACTCCTTTTAAATTTTATTAGTTACTAGCGACCCGCTCGCCGCTTCGCCTGCGTAAATTACAGGGCTAACCTATTTAGTTTTTTCTCCCGCATTCTCACTTAAATTACAAACTTCGCTTAAAATTATAATTTAAATAGTTGTATTTATGTGTTTATGAACCGATTGAAATGAAATAAAATTAAAGGGAACTTTACCACAATACTATACTTAAAATTGCCAATTCACGCCATCAGTTAAGCCGTTTCTGAGATTAGCGTGCACAAACAAACTGACAAACAGAAAAGAAAATCAAAAACCATGGTTTGAAGTTCTATTGTATAAATGCCTCTAATAATACTTTTTTTCATATATTTTCCAAGGGCAGACAGCGATCAGTTACATTTTTTTATATGAATAGAGTATAGCTTTACACGATAGTATGAAATTTATTCACAGGTGTTTCTACAAGTAATGGTACAAAAATGTTACTGCTATGGTTCATTACCGGCCTACTCTATTAATATTATAGGACGCTATTGTAGCTCAGTTGAAGAGCTGGATTATACGCTATAGTAGTAGGTTCGATTTCTTTTAAGAAAGTTTGTCTAGCTCTATAAAATACCTTTGATGCCGTGATATGCTTATATAAGTAGATAGACGGGTGTGAGTGGGTTCCGCCAACTGATAACAATGTTTCTTATGTGCATGGACTAGTGAATGAAAGCGGTGTAACTCTAATTTAAAATTCCTGAATTGATTTGATTTCCTGAACTGATCATAAACAGCCTATATTAGGTTCTATTACTACGACGATCTATCACAGGTTGTCCAATTTCAGTTTTTGGGTCGTCACTGGTGGTCGTTTGACTTAACATGATTTGTTTCTATATGTGCACTGGACACATCCAAATGATAAAAGTTCTTTGAAACTAGAAAAATTCTTAAGACTCTAAGTTAATCATTTTTGTGAGTTAATCTTGTGTCCAATTGACGTGATTTGGTATTTGCTTTCAATACATTTAATTGGCATTTTGGAAGAAAATAAATAATGCATTCCAGTACTACGACGTCAACTTTGTTGTCAAGACTCGCATACGGCTCACCCCCACGTGTAACTGGCAGTACATACACATAGAATTTATAGGTCAGCTAATTATTGGTCGCTACCATTACAGCATAGATATATAGGCGTATTAAACGAGATGACGAATCGTATGAGACCTGAACAAATTGTACGAATATATATTTCAAGCCGCATGATTCACTTAAAATTGCATATTATAGACGAAATCGTATTAAGCGTATTAACGGGGTTTTTCTGTGTTTAAAATATTTTTTTCTACGCTGTTCTAAAACAAAACGTGGCGTTCCACACAATGGAGACTTGGCACTAGGTTCTTTTTGCCTACCCCGCTATCAGCATATTATGTCTGTAGCTGAAAAAAAAGAAAAAATTCTTATTGATTTTGATTACATATTTTTTTATATTTTTATTGCTCTTACTGTATTATTTAGACCACACACACGACTTGCGTGTATTTGTTGTCGTCCGATTTACTTGCAGTGAACGAAGTTTGCACGCGATGAGTGTTATCATAAGTTAAAACGTATAACTAAAAACCTTATGTCTGTAAAATGCAAACAACGCGAGATGAAAAACAAATGAGAACTCAAAGCGTTGCAACAATTAAGTGTTCATCTGACCGCGGCTTCACGGAACGTAACGCCATTACCTAACCTAAAGTATTCATAATATTATAGTTTCTTACCATTTTTATATATACTGTGAATTTGTTCCCTTTTTGTGATTTAGAAACACGCTTTCTTATTATTCTTTAGGATCTTATACAAAAGATAAGTTACAATGGGACAGTGGTCCAAAGGATGGTGCAATGGGACAGTGGTCGACTGTAAACACAATTTTAACTTTAATAACCACGTGGGGAATGATTAGTATATTTAATCTGTGCATGTCAGATTTATGAGAAAAAATATTATTGGGGACATTTATCAATGTAGTAGAACCCGAAACAATGATTTTTATTTTTTTTTGTTTTAGTTTCTTTCTGTCTGTGCACTTGTGCACGCTAATCTCAGATACAGCTTAACCGATTTAAATGCAGTTTTGTCTATTGTTTGGTAAACATTTTCTATGTCTATGGAACTCTACAACCACGCATGTTATTAAAATTGAATTTGATTCCCATTTGCAATTAGCCGAATACTTAAAGAAAATCTATTTTGTAGCAATTTAATTTAATTTCCCACAAAACTACTTCGACAACAATAACCTTGTACGAACACTTCATTTTGCACTTTCTCCTCAATTTCAACACAACGCGGTGAGTGTCGGTTTTCTTATCAGTCCGAAAATGTGAGAAAAATATAAATATAATTTCCTCGAGTGGAACTCACAACTATTGCGTATTCAGTAAAATTTTACTTATTTCCTATTCTAGTTTATACCACGTTGATTCGACCACTATGAAATGCCTGTAAAGGCTATCAATATTTCTAGAATAAAGCGAATGTTTTCGCCAAAGATTAAATATACGGATTTGAAGAGAGCATGCCACAGCGCGTCGGTTTTTAATTTGTCTAGTTATTGTCCTCTATTTGTGGTCCGTATCCATCCTCTTCCATACATTCTCGACCATCGTGTAGAGTCAGAGTTCGATCCACGATGGCGTAAACTAAGCCATGTAATTAATGAATACTGAAAAATGCATGGCTATTTATTAGATTTGACCGTGACGTAACGTACGGAACATTTGTTTCGAGTGGAAAGTGGAGAACGGAGTTCCTTATCATTAAGGTCTTGTACTACCCAACTGTGCGGGAAAAAGCATGACTCAGGTAAAATTCAACCACATATTTTATAAAATAGCTTCTAAGCTATTTTTTATATATATACAGACACACAGACATGCTATCTAGACTATACGGGGTGAAGTTATAATTAAAAAAAAACATACTTTGCAACAGGATAGTAAGGGGAGAATACTGAAGTATAGTTATTATTATATTTATAGTGAGACCATAGTGGCGTAGTTGAAGGGTATGAAATATTTCGCAAGGAGTGTGGATTCAATTTTGTAATGGTCCTATTTAGAATATATTTATATCACAATATGAGAATAACATAGAGACATAGCGCCAAGCAGCCGCGATGACCTCTAAATGCTTTGCAATGCATTCAGTGCTAAACGAATGTCCGATGCGACAAAATAAAAATGCAAACACGTATCGTTTAGACTAAATAATAGAAGAATTAGCATTAAAACTGCTATATAATTTAGTTCTATAGGCCTGAGGCCATCGTGGCGCAGTGTGACACTGATTGGCTGTTAAAGCGATAGGATTATGGGTTCAATTCCGTCAAAACGCGGCACTGAGTTCTGCCGAGAGAAAGAATGGAGTGTCTTGACACTAGATGCTCTCTGCCTACCCTGCTATGCAGGAAAAGCGTTAAGTTGAAAAAAAATATGTTAAAACATAATCTTTTTCTCTATCGATCGAAAATCGATTTTCCCCCCACCGATCAATCGATCCCGACTCGGAGGAATGATAATATTTTCATCTCAACGCCTCGATTTCTCTTACAAGAGCAGGAGCTCTTGTAAGAGAAATCGAGGCGTTGAGTTCTCTCACTCTACTTGACTTACTTGAAAATGGACTGTCTTGACAGTCTCTGCTCTCTCTGCTTCTCTCTGCTTACGCTATATTGTCTGGAATAAAGAGGGAAGCTGAAAGAAATCCTGTTCTTAGAGATCAAGTACAAACTTCAAATGCAAACTTACAAAAAATATTTAATAAAAAAATCAAGTTATTTTTGTTACACCTTTGAATTTGAATTCTAACGTTTTCTTTATTACAAATCATCAATATAAGCTGATAATCCTTTAATCCGTTTAGTTTGTAAGCGCATTGCGAAGTTTGAGTTGTTATTGAACGGGCTATTTGAGTATTGATACTCAATTTTGAGCTTTAACTAATTGGAAACTCGGTATACCTCGAAATTGCTATGAGTTTTCGAGTACGAGTAACCAACCCGAATTACTTTAACAAGCCTCTATCAAGGCTGTCCTATTGTGAATGGAAGTGGGCACAAATTTGGTATCCAAGACCATCCGTCCGTCCGATGACGACTCGTCGACATATAGAAAAGTTAAGAAGGAATATAATAGCAAAACTAAAATACTTAAAATATAATAAGTATAATAATCATCCAACTTTTCAAAAATAAAATAATAATCCAACTTTTCTTATGGTAAATTTTTATATTTTATTAATAATGAATTCAATGCTATATTTACTTCTAAAACAATAAATTAGAAGAGATTCTTGTCATATATTGATTGGGCAACTGTGTGAATTCATGAGTATGTCTAATCTAGAAGAACTTTATAGTGAAGAACCTTATAACCACAAAGAGTAATTTCATAATTACGTTAGGAACTAATCCAAGTTATTTAAAAAAGGAATGTTCCATGGCAAAAGCTTTTGCTTATTAAGTGCAAAATTAAAAAAAATCTATTGATAACACTGTGATTTTAAATTGAAAGTTAACAATGGTATAAGGAGCTATGATATAGACGTTGCCTTGAAATTTGAGAAATTCGTCTCTGATATTCCAGTCTCTATAACTAAAACACTTATATCTGCCACAATCGTAGCCGATTCATTTCCTCATTCAGTATTTTATTCAAGTCTTTTCCAAGAGATTTGATTGCGTTCAGCATTTTACATTTTACACTATTACGGCATAAGAGGACAGGCACTCGATCGTCGGACCTCTTGTTTATCTAACAGGGTTCAGAGGGTCGATGTGAATGGCAAGAAATCTCCTAGGGCATTAATCAGTATCGATACCTAGTTGGAAAAAGCCACGAGACAGTATTGTTTGCTGACGATACTTCATTGATATTTAAAATAAAAAGACGACAAACCGTTTATGAGGATGTAAATAATGCTCTCACGGAAACAGTACATTGGTTTAGTGCTAATAACTTAATATTGAATAGTAATAAAAATCTAAATGTTTAATTTTTAGAACACCAAAAACGAAAAGAGTTAATGCTGATGTATTTTTGATTGGTGAAGCCGTGGATACTGTCCATTCTACGGTATTTCTCGATATCACCATTAAACTTCAAATTACAGTTGGGACCTCATATTGATGAATTGGCGTATATATGAGTTTATACTCAGCTCAGTAGCCTTCGCAGTTAAAAAAATGAGATTATGAACTGACGTGTAAACGGCTCGCCTTGTTTACTTTAGCTACTTTCATAGTATTATGTCTTATGGCATTATACTTTGGGGTAATGCAGCCGCAATTCATTCTATATAAATAAAAAGTAGTGAAGGGTCATTAGTGTGTTAAAGGTTATTACTTAATTAACAATATCATAAATGATAACACGCCTTGGGAATGAAATGCTCGCTCCAGCCTATTTCAAAGGTATCATTGTCACTAATAGATATGTAAATAATTGATTGAAAAAAAAATAGCCCGCTGAACTTCTTACGCCGGTTCTTCTCAGGTCTGAGGCATTTACTTTCGTGAAACGGTGGTAAATTATTTTAAATAAAATTATTTGACTTTATGACTTTTGACGTATGCGGGCCATATCAATATTTTTAATAATGGTAGAAAAACTTAAAAACCAATATTTTAGTTTTTATTTATGACTTTTTTTAAAGGCACTGCTGGATTAATTAATGTTAGTGAGACATCTGTAGAAGCATTTGAGTTACAAATTTTCCAAACTTCTACCTGCAATTAGTCCCGGCCGGCCAGGGTTGCCAAAGGTAGAAAGAAAAAAAAGTAGAACGTAAAATTAAATCAGATATGTGTTTTTGGGTTCAAGAAGTAGGGTATTTGTTTTTTACATAGATGAGAGCCGAAAATACTTTTTCACCAATATGGGATGAACCAGATTTGACGACTATCAGTGGGCTACTCTTGGCGGGTGAATTCAAATCCGTGGCGGTCCTGGGGTTGAACAGCCTCAGTCTACATCCATAGGTCAACACTTCAAGTGTGATAATATTTTTTAACATGTACTTAAGATATCCACTAGGGGACGGAGTATCTTGACACCAGTTTCTATTTGCATTCTCTCATTCTTTCTTTTTCTTCTTCTTCAATTCATTCAATTTCTTACAAGACCGACAAAATTCAAATATTTTGAAATACAAACTTAGGCGTTAAATGGTTCGATAAAAGGTAAATAAATTCCGGCCCTAGTTCTATTTCTGCTAACATCCTATGTAGTGTTCGATCATTTTAGCGTGACATTTAACAAGTAAAATTGAATTAAGTGCTTGACGGTCTATGCTTCATTTAATGTAGGAATATTGTTTATTGGAAAAATACACCATCGTGGCGCAATGGCACATCGTCCGACTGTAAACGATATTGGTTGTGGGTTCAATTCCCGCTCGGGGGAATTATTCTCCGCTCTGGTACCTTAAAATAAAGCGCAGCGCTGAGTTCCGCCACTCAACGCATAATGTCTTGAGTTCGACGTGGAGATCGGAGTGTCATGACACTAGGCGAATGTGTAAAATTAACATGGAAATTCATATTTTCATATTCCAGTTATATTTTCCGCAGCGAGAGGGATATTTTTTTGATTGACATTGAATATGAAGTTTATTGTATTAGTGTTTCTACTTTTTTGTGGATTTTTATGAAATCTGTTTCATTTGCTTACTTGTAGTATTTATTTGGCTTTTCAACCACATGACTTTACTTCGAAACTGCTATCCCATTTTTATACTGTACTCTTTTTAGTACCACTAGTAATCACCAGAAGTCTCTAGAAAAACACTAGGCTTAGTGTTAATGAACACTCCGTTCTTAGCTTACCGCCTATTTTTAGGGATATTGATATATGTGACCAGAGAAGCAATAAAAATATTAGACATACAACCATTTGTAGAAGCCATCGTGGCGCAGTGGGACATCGTCTGACTGTAATTGCGATTGGTTGTGGGTTTGAGTCCCACTCGGTGGAATGGTCATGATTTCATTGTCCTCGCTCCGGTAAAGGTGACAAAGCGTAGCGTTGAGTTCCGCCGCTCAAGTGCGGGAACTGTGTCCATAAAACGCGTACGTAACTGAACAACAATTTTTCTTTTCAGAATATTCGAAAGAGTACGCCAATATTTTGGAGCCCAAAGCGAGTCTATACCAATGTCCTTCGTGCTGGGCTTTTACGTAAGCTTGGTAGTGAAGAGATGGTGGGAGCAATACAAGTTGCTGCCGTGGCCGGACACTCTGGCGCTGTTCATCTCGGCTGGCATTCCAGGAGCGGTTAGTAGTACACTCGTATACGATAATATGAAACTGTTTGATATTTTTAAAGTACTTATGACACAGGACAAGAAAAAAATGAAAACTTTTTTATAAAATATGATTTAATCATAATAAACAAGCTTATTTTTCAATATATAAAAAAATATTAAAAATATATAGAAGCTAACAATAAAAATAAGTTGTAATAAGCGTGTAAAAATTTCGACGTATACGGATAGAACGTATAGATTAGTGGTCAAAACGCTTGTACGGTTCACAAGAGGCGCGGGTTCGACTTCAGCGATGTTCAATTTTTATACGTTTTCCAAAAAAGTGTTACAAAAGAACGAATTAGGGAATGGAGTGTTTTGTCATTAGCTCATAATGTGGGAGACGTGCTACGTGAGCGGGACACTCAATTAATGAAATATGAAATAAAGCTTTTTTTAACGTATAAATATTGTCAATTAGATGATGATAGAGATCATCATCAGTCATCTTGCGGCTCTAAGAGGGTTGGTCAAGAGTTAAGGCACTCTGTTCTCCGACATACTTCCATAATCCAATCGTATACGATGTCCTATATTAACGTGTGCATCAAACGTTAATAACAGCTTTATTTCATATACTCAATATACATCTTTCAGTTTTTATATATAAAAAATAATAAAGAGAGCAAAAGTATTTTTATGATATCAAACATCAGAATCACTTAACATTGCCCGGTGGTGTTGGAGTTCGACCGACAAATATCTATTTAGGAACTGTCATTTTTACATTAAAAACTCTTATTGAAACTCTTATTTCATTTATATTTTGTTCGTTAGGACTCTTATTCTAGAGAGGTAGTGGATGACAAAGTGACTTATCACTTGACACTGACTACTTCGTTCTCAAAGTGTTCTTGAAGATGTTTGAACATTAAAAGAACAAGCTAATTGACCTTGCATTTTGACTTGATGCATTTCGTAACCATAATATTATTATACAACCATATATAACCGGTACGGGCTATAATTTAAAAGTTTCTCGTCGTCTTTTAATTTTTTTTTTTAAAAAACCCATTGCGCAAGGTCCGTAATTATTCTATGTTCGCATAATATTACGAGAAAAAATATTTCATTTCACTCGACATACCACTTAACATTTACCTTAATTGGTATTTGAACCTGCAACCGTCGTTCGATAAACTTCTCATTTATACCGAATATATTTTATAATTTATCTATATAATAAAATATGACCTTAATACTTGTAGGCTTTGACCTAGATGCCTACCTAATAAGCTGTTTTTTTAATATTGTTTTTCTGTATGTTGTAATTATAAGCGTTCCTCTTGAAAATTTAATCCATTGGGAATCGAACCCAAATCCTAACCTACTAAATATAATTTAAACCTATTCATACACAATATAACATTAAAATAATTTAATACACTTTATATAGCATAAAAGAAGCCTCAGTCTAATCTAACCAAAAGCTGTGCGACAGATATACATGCATATGAAGCGAAATTTTATTTATTTGCAATAACAATGCTGCGCGACCTTCAATTCCGTATTTTCCGACTTTGTTGTGAGGTTTAAGCATAACTGCTTATATACAATAAGCTCAGTGATTTTTTGTGCCTTATAAAGGCCATATAAGAATAGATTCGACGAACATATTAATAATGGCGACGTCTCGTGGAGCTGTTGTAAGTTGGTTTTTTGTTTATCTAAACACTTTTGTTGAAAATATTAATATTTCCTCCATCTGGTCTCCTCAATCCAAACCCAACGCGGTGTCGGCTTCTATCACTGAACGCTGAACCGCGGGGAGTGGAGGACGGAGTGTTTAAACACTACACACACACACTCGTGTGCACAGCCAGACACTACCACAACACTGCGTCACGGGAGACGGATGAATTAATTGTAAGCTAAGCTTAATTGTTATATTAAATGGATACTAAAATTCTCGAATTCTCTCGTATGAGAATTTTTAAATTTGTATATATATAGATTTTTTATACAAATCGGTATTGATACGTTGTGAGGTAAAATTGTATGATTATTAAGCGGCAAATAGCCGATAAATTGTTTGATGAAACCCGATTGGTTGGACTCAGCGCGTTTTGTTAGTCTATATTATGTGAATCGTTAGATTAGAGTTACGTTATAATAAGTTCCACAGTACTCATAACATCGCCAATGCTGACGCGTTGAGGAAAAAATCTGTATTTACTAAGAAATCTAATTTTTAGCGCATCATGTTACAATGGCATATTATTTTCATACAGATAAAAATGTCGTCGGTTATTTATATTAACAGGGCATGTATCCAACCTTTAAAAGTATTTTTCAGACGTACTGTTGGATCTAAACTCGCTATTAGGCCATCGAGTGATGTAACAAATAGGTCTTAAGAACAGTGAGAGGAGGAGGAGCTGGAGGTTCACAACTTGCTCCCTTCGAAGTTTTACAGAAATTAAAAAAAAATTGGGATAGAGAGGGTGACATAAGTACGTAAAACGTCACTCCATGTAACATTTTCGACTCATTCAGACCTTCTTTTTGTCTAATAGCACTGGTACATGGCCGGTGAAGGAGTGACCCATTAGGTGCTTGGTTCACTCTGGTACTTATATATAATGACAGTTAAACAGTAAATGACGTCCCTGTGTGTGACTGTAATAGTACATAGCAACCTAATGAAGCATTCGTAACAAATTTCGTTTATATTATCATGTAAAGTGGGCAATTATTTGAATTTAGATGTAAATGAAAAATGATGCCGGTACTAAGAATTCTTTGTCAATCGAACCTCGCAAATGCACGTGTGTAATAAGCGGGTGTTCAAATATGTCAGCAATTTTAGTTGACACCATCGCGGCACAGTAGTGAAGTGGCTGATAGAATAGGTTCATATAAAAGTGAATTTCCGCTTTCGTAAGACAACCTGAGTGAGCTTACGGAGAAGCACTGTTCCTGTTCAGTGAGAAAGGCCACCCGTGTTTGATATCTTATCCTTGCTATCGTTGGCAAGCGTTTATTCTTTTTGTATTCTATATATAGGGCGGCAGTACAAATCAACTTTTCTCGGTTTCTTCTAATAGAAGCGACAATCATTGTTTGCACTCAAAAAGGACGAGTCACGATGGTAGATTACTATTTAAAACGTAGCATATTCTTCATCTACATACATAAATACACGATTTTATCGCCTGTTCATAGAATGAAGAATTCCTTTTGTGTTTTTATAATACTTTGAAGTGATTAAATACAAGTTTTATATATAGGTACAAGTTATCACAGCATGTATTCATAGCTCTCTGCCTCTTTTTACATATGGCTTGCTTTACGATACTAACGAAGGCTAAGGCTAATGTGCGTCTCTAATCTCTAAACTAAACTAATCTCTTTTTTCCGAATAATCTCGAGACTGGCGTGTAGAGGGGCGAAATAAACGAAACGCTTTGGCTTACAGAGCGGGGTATAAATGTATTTGGCCGAGCGAGGATCGAATTAACGACCATCGCCTCGTGAACTGCCCACTGAACTTCGATGACCTTTAAATGATATAAACAAGTGTCCAGAACACGCGTCATACATAAATTATATAATGCTTTTGTAAACACATTGAGACTAACGAAGTTAGGTTTCACTAAGAGCACTTTATTTAAGAGACAAAAATAATATGTCCTTAGTGTATTCTACCTTAAAAGTATTCTCGATTGAGTTTGTGCACTTTCTCATCACATTCATTTTAATATGCCAAATCTTAAAAAGTTTCCTGTATTAATATACCTATACTCGGTATATTTGTCAGAAAACTTTAATTTCATACTTGTCTGGCTTCTTAACTGACAATACTGACATTTCTATATAAACTGAGTAATAAAATACTAAATAGCTTATTATTATAACAGAGAAAGTGTTATTATTGTATTGTATTTTATTTATATGTATATTTATATGTACAATGTGTCTAAATAATATAGTAAAGAAACGCAAGGCGAATTTTAAATAGTGTTATGTAATTTCAAGAAGAAGCTAATTTTAGGTGGTGTCTGTCTGTACGCCGTTCAATCGTGACCGGGAAGCATCAACAAGGTAATGTATAGAGAAATAGGCTTTAATTATAATACATTTAGGTATATTTAATTTTTTTCAACATGTAGGGCCAATACGAAATGAATGTCTTGGCACCACATTCTCCATTCTCACCAGAGCAGCGTATTGATAATAATTGTAGCGAGTGGGTATCAAACCGACAACCCACCGCGCCACTGCGCCCCAACACCGTTAGATTGTTTATTAAATTAAATGTGTAATATATTTGCTTGCGAAGTAATATAGTTTTATGCTGACGCCTCTATTGTTCTTTAGCTATTGTTCTTAGTACTTACTGCGTTCTTAACAAGTTATTAATGTTTAGAATACTGTACGTGGCAATATTGTATGAAAATTATACGTCGCTGGTGACTCATGGCGCATGCGCAATCGTCAGTAGTAGCGTAGCGTAGAAAACTAAGTAAACGTAGAGTCAAAACACTCCGTTCTCTACTTTCCCTCTATTTGTAAGAGAGTCCGTTTTAAGTCGCGGAACCCGCAGCGCTTTGTCCAACTAGACCGGGGAAGAAAAAGGCCCGTGATAATCGAACTTTTAACCATTGTGTACAGACATCTGTGAGCATTATTATAGTGAGCTGTCAAAAAGTCAAAATTACCGGTAGTATGTATATTTGGAGAAATGTATGTTGATAACGCACTATTTTTTAGGGCATATAATTAAGTAAAATGCCACAGTTAGTATCAAACAATTCAAATCCCTTTCTCATAAATAGAAAATAAATAAATAACTTCGGTTCAGTTTTTAATGATGGCTTTTGAAACGTCTTGGCCGAGCCAAGTCGCCATGTCAAGTTGTATGAAGAACACGAGAAATTGCCTTTTCTTAATAAACAAAGACCATTTCTATAATCACTGCCGTATATCTATCACTATAATTATGTCAATGTATTTAATTAATTTCGCATCAACATTACACTGCGCAGAAAAGGCAAGTAAGGCAAGAATGTTTTGTTTTATTACGTGCCGCTGGTTCGTGTCGCTATATAATTTCTAACCTAACCTTGACCGGAATACAAAAAAACGAAGTTACATTGCATTTTGCTTGTAAACTAGCTATTGAGACCGTCGTGGTGCAGTTGGGAAGTGGCGGTATGTACGCTGTGGTTGTAGGTTCCATCTCATCTCATCTCTCGTAGGTATTCTGGTTTGGTTAGGTAAAGCGCAGAATTCATTGTCAGCCACTGACACACCATTTAGTGACTAGGCTCTCACTTTTTTCTATTTCTTTTTCTTTTGTCTTTCTTTCCTCTGGAACTAACTTCCTCTGGAATGTAATTAAACTAGTTCTAAGTATTTTAATTGTCCCATTCGCACTGAAAGGAGTTAATATGTAATAAAATTCAATTATTTTGAGGTGATTGTGGCGCAGTTTTTATTTTATCTGCCCGCTCTGATAGAAAAGGGCACGGCCTTGAGTTCAGGTGGGTAGTAGACCTATCCTGCCATACAATAACAAGTGTGAAGCTGCTTGTTTTTAAACTGAGAGTTGTTTGTTAGAGACGAGTCACTCTATTCTCTACTTCTGTGAACTTACTTTATGCCTTCTAATTAACTTACTTTAATCGCATTTAAATTGAAACTTAAGGTTTGGCAATTTTAGCATTTCAGATAGATTATAGATACTTATATTCAAAGAATGGTAACATGCCTGTCTCTCTGGTTCCAAGAACCGCAGTGTTTCGTTCCGCTACTCGACACGAAATGTTTCAAGGTTCTCCTCCCTTCCCTCCTTCGAGTATGCCGGTTAATTAAATGAACTGATTCGTTTAGAATATAGGATCAGCAATTATATTAGGTATTTTTGCCAACCACTAGAAGCAGCTTATTTCCCTTTGTTTGCTGACAAATTAATAATTTGAGAGCTGACTCCTTTTTAATTAGCTACCAGTTATGATGTTTCAAATTATAATATTATGATTGAAAGTATAGCTCTCTTTTAAAGCTTCTCTTATTTGACATAGTGGCGTAGAGGAATGAAAGAAGACTCCGGTGACGTTTCATCGATGAGGGTCCATTGTTTTGTTCTAGCAATTAAGTAAGCCATTGTTATTATAGTGAATTCGACCTATATCAGCTTTGCGGCTTGCCTTTGTGAAGAAGTTATTTGTATTATTTTTGAAAGTATTATTAAATGTGTTTACTAAATAGTAAAATGGTTGACTCTTTGCGCATTGGACTAATGTGTAGATTCGATCACTTAGGGGAATCAATATACTCGTATATTTAAATGAAAAGTCCGCTCTGTTAAAACAAGCACTTCGCAAAAAATGTCTCCGAATTAAGCAAGAAGTGTAAAACAGAGAGTCCAAGCACTAGTGCTCGGACTCTCTGTTTTAGCTCTAGGAGCTTCATCAACCTACAGTTGCGAAGTAAGGTTAAAAAATCGTTAACCAAAACGGAACTTTTGTATAAGCTATTGCTTCTATGATATAACAAATAATATTGTAGATATTAGAATGTTATTCTGAGAATTAAATGATTAATATTCACTGAAATCAAACAATTTTTTGCTTTTACACAGCATATTGCTGGATAAAAAATTTACAGGTGATTTACCTTTAATAAATCAGCCGACTACCTTTTCCTTGTGAACACTGCATTTAATGAAGCAATTTCAATTAAGATTTCCTATCTGATTAAGTTCCAAGGCAACATGCAGTTAACATCTCAAACTTTAGAAAAACAGAGATCAGTTTATAATATTTTTTTGCTTTTTATACTATACATATATACATATATATATATATATATATATATATATATATATATATATATATTTATATATAATATAGTCTAGATGGACAAAGTGTCGAATTTATATTTATTATGCAAAAACCCGATAAAAAGGGGAATTACCGAATTATATATAACTATTGTCAATTAATACGGCAAGGAAAAAATGTCGATTTATCGTAAATTAGACGGTTGAGCATGAAATTTTGCATAAGCTAATGGATATTATAATAAACTTATTAGAAGCATATTCAATTAAAAAAGTAATTACACACACTACCATGATTTTCAATTTTATATTAAGCGACACTCACGTCGCTGAGGCAACGCGTAAAATCAAAATAAAATTAAAAATTTTAAATATAAACAGCCCTCCAAGTTGATATCGAACCCACAACGCCGCATGCACACTCGCACACTGTCTCACTGTGCCACGACGATATCGGTTTCCAATGTATAATGTATGAACATTATTATAAAAAACAAACACACGTGTTGAAAACTCCCCTTATTAAGATGGAAATGAGCTAGGATGCTCTCGTTAATGAAGACTTAGCCTGACTTAACATTTTTCTTTGATCGTAAAGTGCTTAGTCTGAGAGGATTTACTTTAAACTACAATTGAGTTTTGTAGATAATTAACAACTTCAGTGGAAGTTAATCCCCTGCTATTATAAGTTAGGTATTAGAACGATTCCGCACTGTGGTTACTGGCACGAAATACATTTATGTCACTTGTTGGGTGCAAAGAGGGAGACGAGACGAAGTGATATTTACTTTGGTTATTCTATGTAAATTTAACCTTATTCAAATTTCTAATATTATAGTATTTTTCCTCAAAAGACTTGCTTATAAAGAAAATATTCCGTATTATAAATGAACTTAAAACATCTGAATGGCAGACCGCCTAATAAATCGGCTTAAATGAGCTAAATCTCGTGCATACAGCCTGTACTCTGCAATCTGCGAGGATTACGAGAGCGAATGCCATCAAGTGTAAGTGAGAATTGAATTAACTAAAAGTCATGTCGGATGTCACTCTATACAAAAGTGTAAGTCATACAAGTCTCGGTAGTGTGAGTAATATTAATTTTATTTCACACAAGATAAAAGCGCTTGTCATAAAAGCGTGGTAAAATCAGAATATAGCGTTTAATACAATTCCCCCGAGTCAGTATAGAACCCACACCCACCGGGCTTGTAAGTACACGCGCCCTTTATAAGTTCAAATATTATTTACAAGAATATTAAATCAATATACATACTTTTGTTATATTACATGAGTGATCTGCAATTTCTTTGTGTCAATTTTTTAATCAAGGTTTTACCGGCGCATGGAGGACTTTCGAGAAATCCTCTTATACTCTTCTACACTCCCCAAGGAACGAACAGACCAAATTTCTGAATTTCAATTTGCTGTCTACGCCCAGTAGTTGCACTGTATGTCAGTGAATCAGCAAGTTTTAAAGATATTAATATAGAGTAAAAGCATCCACTACCTCGTTGGGCTAAGACAAAGTTCCATCACCCACTTTACCCCCCGTTACCAAATTACCATACCAAATATATAATAATGCCGTACCAAAATTAAATAGAAATATTGATATATTTAAAGATTCGTCGGCGGTTTCAAGCGTATGCTTACTGTGGCACAGTTTTATTCATACACGTGGCAATTTGATATACATTCTTGCACGTTCTTAGTTTGGTACAGTTGTAAGTAAGTGAGAGATAAGGTAATGTAACCCAGCACTTTGTCCAAATCAATGTATTAATAGGAAAACCAGTATGTTGAATTTCCCGAGGCTCCGTGGCGTAGTGGAACAACGTCCGACTGTAAACGCGATTGGTTGTAAGTTCGATTGCCACTCGGAGGAATTATTAATTTTAGCTCTGGTATCTACAAACAAAAAAACGGCGTTGAGTTCCCCCACTCAACACGCAATGTCTCTGTTTCGGGCCGGGTAAAACTGAAAATAAGTAAATAAATTTTCTCACATTCATCACTTTCAATCACGCAATTCAAGTAAAGTTCATTGTTAATAGATTACCACAAAGGGAACTATCGGTTCCCGATAATGATGATTGGGAGTTCCGAAACGTATAGGATTTTCGTAATCTGTATTGACGATTAGACCGCAGTTGCAATTTGCTTAAATGAACACGAGTTCAAATACCTTTTGGATGAAAGTATGTTTAGTCACATTGTATTCTTTCTTAGGAATGGGCTAATCAGCACAGAGAGAACCTAACGTT
Organism: Podotricha telesiphe; assembly: GCA_038994665.1. Lineage (NCBI taxonomy): Eukaryota > Metazoa > Arthropoda > Insecta > Lepidoptera > Nymphalidae > Podotricha > Podotricha telesiphe. The sequence goes on along the minus strand of JAOYRR010000024.1, from coordinate 151,907 downwards.
GAATCACTCTGGTCTCCGCTTTCTTCTCAAAATAAACACATTGTATATTGAGCGACCAAATCCAAGGCCGTGCTTTGCTTTCCCAGAGCGAGTAAACAAAAATAGTTGAAATATTATTATTCCCCCGAGGTGGGATCGAGCCCACGACCAGTAGGTGCGTACTGTCCGATACTTTGCAACTGCGCCAAGAAGACATCTCAATATTTACTCATATAGAATTGAACAAAGAATGAAACTTCAAGAGTTAGTATAATATAATAACAGTGATTCGTGTTATTTAATTAAATGTTAGACCTTCATTTAGTCAATTAAGATATTTAACTCGAGCCTTAATGAATACGATTTCCGTGAGTTTTTATAATCTCTGATAATACTAATTAAAATATCCGTATATTTATATTTATATTTTTTATTTGGATGCTTTTTTATTGTAGGCTTCTTTTTTACTTTGTAATGTATCTCTCTTTTCTGCGCTTGTCTCCCTTACAGAGATATTACGGAGTGCGTAACTCCACGCCGTGCTTTGTGTAACCCAAAAGAGGGACCGACACCAAACCCCTAGTCTAATAATAATTCTTTGTAAAACATTTAATTAGGCGTACTGCGATGCTTTATAAACATCTTATTATGGAGATGCCTTCCTCAAAGATTATTTCTTTATATAAAGAAATCTATATTGTAAAATTAAAATGAAACAAATGAATCAAAATATCAAATAAATCGATTTAAGTACACTTTTACAGAAGCAAATGGCGCTACGTCATACGATAAGGTACTGTGAAAAGGATTAGACACGGTTACCACTTGCTTTTCAAAAAAGCCCTTATTTGGCAGATTATAAGGTACAAATTTAAATAAAAATAAAACAAGATGTTAGTTGGGCGAGTTTTTGTTTCATAGCACTAACTATTGCGAAATGATGAACAATACCCGATTGTTATTTAGTCAATTAACTTGATTGCGATACAAAAACGATTTAATAATATATACATATGTAAATGTATTCTAATCGATAATATTACAAGTATATATAAAGTTTAAATTGAGAATTATAATTTATTCAACTCGTAAAAGACTAAGGCGTTATTCATTTCAAACGTGACGTGGCTTCGGCATTGAATATATAACTTTAATTTTTATTTATTGGTTATTATTAAGAAGATTTACATATTTTCAGATTTAAATCACTTCTAAAATAAGAATCACAACGACTTTGTTTAAAGTATTCTCGTACAATTTCGTTACTTAAAGATCCAAATGCCTATTGCATCCAGACATGTAAAACATCAACCAAAATAACTCAAATAATATTAGAAAGTCTTTCAAAGGCTTTCCGGTCTTGCAATTTTCAGGGAAATTTAAAAGTCTGCAAAACTTTTGTCTTCCGAGAACATTTGTGATTTAAATAAATTACACTTTGTTACTTGATATACCATCGACTCAACACGATGGTTCTAGGTTCAACATCCCTATATGGGCATATCCATATTTATAATTTGGATATGGGTTCAAGGTGATGTTTAAAAGTGAAATTTTATGATTTGATTTGATTGAGAATTTGATTGAACTCCTTGCTATCCTATATACGAGTACTCTAAAGCAGGGTTGTACAGACTTATTAAGACTAGGGGCCACTCGGGCAAATCATGAACTGATGGCGGGCCGGCCGCTAGAACTATAGAAGTATATTAAAGACAATATAGAATTGATAATAATTTATTAAAATTGAAAAAGAATTTATTAATTTGAAGCGTGGCACTGCATAGTGCTTACAATCTTTTTTATATTTGGCTCAAATTTACTTGTAGCAAAACTTTATTCTGGAATAGAATTCAATATTTTTCGAATGTACGAGAGTATTCTTTTTGCTGTTGGCGGGCCACCAATATTCGACCGGCGGGCCGCGGTCTGTGCATCCATGCTCTAAAGTATTGTATAAAAATGTGTTTTACTAGATTTTAGACAACTAGCTCTACGCGTCTCGAAGGCACGTTAGGCATGGAAAGGAGTAGAGACAACTACAGCTATTGAATTTGTATCGAAAACTGCCGCGTACACTACATATTTGCACAAAACCACGCAGGTACTCGGTGAAGGTTCTATTTTAGCGCCTTTATTAAGCGATGTTACTTATAATTATTCACTTTCTCTTTTGAACGCTCTCCTCTCTGGCAATTATTTCTTGAATTTTGTCATTGAAAACGAAAGTTTACATAACTGACTCGTTAGCTCATGAATATTTTCACTGGTAATATGGATATAGAGGTCACCAGGGTGGTGGGTGCAGTGGCAGCGTCCGACTGCCGTGTGTGCGCGGTGGTTGTGGGATGTGGGACGGTTTGGGAATGTGCCGTATAGACCAATGCCTATGTCTGTTTTTTTATTATTCTTGCAAGGCGCTGGGTATCAATAACAATAGATAAAAAATATAAAAAAAAAATCTTAATTACACGGATTTACGTTAACTTTAGAAAATTAACCGGCAAGTGGTTTTATTCGTAGGTACATTGTGCATTTGTGGTACAAATATTTAGTATTTCTGTTTATAAACATCTCAGCCGGCGATTCTTCACGCTCAATGATCTCACGGCGTGGCCGAATTCAAAGTTTCCTCTTATTCATTAAAGCCAAGTGTTTTGCCAATGTTATATAAATGTGTACTTTGGTTCTCACCACCTACTAGCACGTATCTAGCTCCAACATTCAGCGTCTTTCAAGTCTAATAGACTACAGTTCGACGAGAGTGACCATTAGAGGACAACAAAGACATTTAGCAATGAGGCTTAATGAAATATATGAGATTATCTTAGAAATTATAATATATATATAGTATATATTTCATCAAATTCTTTTTATACTTAATTATATAGTGTCCATACTGGCATTATATTATATATCCTATTTTTTTATATATTTGAGACAGAATCTAATATTTTATAATTGAGCATTACGTTCTACCTAATAGAAACTTTCATATAAATTTGAACCCAAGTAAAATTTGAACACACTACCATTACACCTAGTCAAGCACTAATAATAACCATAATTAAAACACCTGCATAAGCTTTTTTAAGAGATTTATTTTGTACAACCAATGTTGCATACAATGAAAAATATATTGCTTAAATAGGCAAATAGGTAAATTCTGTAGATAATTAATTTGTATAATGACTGTTATTAAGGACACTTAAAATTAAGGACACCTAAAATTAAGAACACTCAAAATTGTATTTATCAGAAAATTTAATGCCGCAGTCGAACCTAGTTAATGCATAAGCATTATAATTGCAAGGTTGCAGGTTTACTTGTGTGTCGATTACATTGTTTAATATTTAGTTAAGTTGAGGGGGTAATTGTTTTCATTTTGCTGTGTCAAAAACCCAGGGAGAGTTTCACTTAAAACGACGGGGCCAAATGGTGGGGAAAGTGGTAAAGAGAGTGTCGTAGCACTGGGGATAAGTAAAACTAAATATATACAAGTAAGAGGAGCATACGGAAGCTGGGCGTTGTGGAAACTAATATTTCTTTCAATGACTTAGCCGTAACCTGACGCTTTGTTGCTACCATTATTATATTACAAGACAACGACTGCCAAGGTAAGTAGCCTTAGATTGCAATTGTAACATCCACCAGCTTTGTGGTTAAAATATTGGTTGGCGGTAGTAAGTTTGGGTCTTAAACATTTATTTACGAGTATTTGTTAGAATCTTTTATTTCGTTTCCAATTGAGCTGAAATTTGAAATACATATTAAGTTCTAAAGATAATACGATTATGCATAGTTCGTGTCGATAAAAATCCAACATGGCTGCCACCACAAAATGGCGGATAACGTATTTTTCTACAATCTTCCAAATGTGGATATTAAATGGAAGGGCTTGTCTTCTAGAACGTAACTTACTCATAATATGGCAGTTGAAGCATAACTAAAAATGTTAAATTTTCACAACTCACTTCCGATTTCACATATTAAGTCCAAGTGAATTGTAAAAATTGCTTGATTTGAGATTAGTCGTATTTTAAAGGTATTTCTTCGATGTATCTCTTAAATGTTTTCTTATTGAACGTTAATTATAGAAGTACTTCGAACTTACTAACGTAAGCTAAATTTATAAGTATATTTTAAATATAAACGCTTTCCTTAGTGAGAATCAAACCCACAACCGTAGCGTGTGCAATCAGACACTTCTAAAACACTACAATCTATATACATTTACTCGTATAAACCTGGTGCGTTACTGAGTGACTGACAGACAACGCGAAGTGGGAGCTATTGCGCATAGAAAGCTAAAGTGCCATCTGGTTCCTTGGGGAGTGCACTGGAGAGGATGATGCCTATGGAAACGAGAAATAACAAAATGAAGCACGCAGATGAAGTGGCGGGATACAACTAGAGATGAATTAAATGTAATACCAATGTTACAATTTATTTCACCATTTTTCAATATTTCTAAGATTATTTTAGTAAGACAAATTGAAATTCAATGTTTTTAAGTATATAGTATTATGTGCCCATATGTATGTATGTATGTGTAATATAAGCTGACTTCAACTTAATTAATTATATCTTATGTAGTTCCTTCAAATGTGTAATTTAGCAGACATATGTCTCTATTAAGTGACTTATACAGCTAGATTAAATTGTTACATGACAGTACTATATTTTGTCTTTTTCGAGATTACGCTTTGTGTGACGGAACTGAACGCCACGAAGCACGATTAACCCTGCCTCAGTAAAATTTAAACCTAAAGCTATTAGCATTTTTATCTTTATACATGTGTTGATGTCTAGTCAAAAGTGACTGATATATAATATTACTATAAAGGAATCGTCTTTCATTCCACTGACGTGCACTTAGCTAGTGGAATTAGTGGAATAGAAAGACTAGGTTTTACGTCTAAGTACCCTAGTTAAAAATAAGCACGTTCGAAACAACGTATATAATATAAAAGTGATTATTGATAAATGCTTTATCATGAATATGTATGTAAGAGAGAAATAATTAATTTTGTATGATTTATCCTTATACCGCGTTGTATAACAAATCGTTTTAATCGCAATAATTGTCGTTAGAATGCGATAATGCTACAATACTAGGTAGCGTACACGGTAAAGTATATATTAGTATAAAAAGACTCATTAGGTTCTAAGCCACTCAGTTCTCCATTTTTTATTTTCCACTTAGAATTTTCAAATATTGCGTATTTCATACAAGAACAGCAAATATCAATTATTTAAATATAATTAACGTCTCGAGTGTAAATCTAACTCACAACTGTCGAGTGTACAGACCCTTCTACCCTAGAATTTAATTAATAAAATATGTTTTTGAAGAAGACATTTCGATATTTCATATTCTTCAGTACGAGTATTAGATCGGGGTAACTGCTCACTTACTAACTACTTAAAAGAAGCTTTCCCCGAAGTGAGTCTTCAACCCAAAACCACCGCGCGGCCTCAAACACTTCACACTTGGCTTCTATGGCATACACGTACACATTGAAACTGCGTAACGTTTTACAATCATGCAAATATAATAAATAAGTTTTAGTAGCGTTTTTGCGATTCGCTTCGTGTAGTCGTTAAATAGTAATTATCTTTTCGTAAAGCGTAATGTGAGAATATATTTTTTAACATCTCTATTTTTGTTTACGATATTTCTTAATTGACTTAAGTTTTGTGTGTAATAATAACGACTATCAGTCGCGTGTCGGGAGATGGGTAGGCGAGAACGCGAAGGCGGACTTTTGGTTTCTAATTTCAAGAGATTTTTTTATAACTATGTCTTCTTTCTTACGTAAAACTAGATATAATTTTTATAGTCAATTTTTTATTATATTTAATAGAAAGCTCTATTTAATGAGCACATTTTTCTATTTTTCTTATTTACTCTTCCAAGTCAGTGTCTTTCAGCAGAAGCCTTGTGATTTGAACTTGTGATAAATAATAATACTATATTGAAATATTTCTTTAGACCTATATATATCTTAAGCTTCGTTCTGTCATCTTATAAACCCTCGGCTCTGGCGTAACCTGCTCGCGACTCTATATTATTGAGATATTTCAAGCTCGCTTGCGGTTAAAAGAAGTTCAAAAAAACTTGTATAACAATTTCCATTGTTCTTTGTTTCCAGGACGAGACGGGGCGCCTTATGAGGCGTAACATAGTTAGGTATGCAATCTTAGCATACGTCATAACTCTGCAGAGGGTCTCGTTGAGGGTCAAAAGGCGGTTTCCAACGTGGCAACACGTGGTAGACTCTGGTAATTATATTCCTTTACTTGTTCAACTCAGAACTTTAGCTTCATAAGTTCAGTATTCAAGTTTCATGTTAATTATATAAAATGCTGTTTCTGACACGATCTATGCCTTTTAATAACAGAAAGAGATTAGGGAAGAAATTGAAAAAAGAATATAAAGTTAAAAATAAGTTTTAAACAAAAGTTAGATTCCTAGTTTAATCAATACTAATTAAAATACAAATATTAATAAGTAATCCTACACTTTCCAGGCTTGATGCTGGAGAGTGAACGGAAGGTGTTTGAGAAAATGGACGGCAAAAGTCCAATGTCGAAGTATTGGATGCCCCTGGTTTGGGCGACAAATATCATAAATAGAGCTCGAAAAGAAGGGCTTATTACGAGCGACCATATAGTGCAGACGTTGTTAGTCGAGCTTTCGGATATAAGGCGGAGGTTGGGGGCTCTCATCGGATATGACACTGTATGTGTGCCTCTTGTTTATACGCAGGTCAGTTCATTCACATTTTAATTGGGGTGTACATCTACACTAGTATCGCCTTCGACACCGTGGGTCAATGGGCCAACGTCCTGCGCGATTTGTGTGGGCTTGATTCCCATTCGGACAAATGATTATATATAAATGGTTTTCATTTCTCCGCTCTGGTAACCCAAAGCGCGACGTTAGGTTCCGTCACTCAACTCGCAATGTCTCGATTCCAGGCGGCAAAGCAACTCTTTCTTAGTTGAAAAATACATATTTAGAAAACGTATAAAAATATAAACTTAGCGGGATTTGAACCCGCGCCTTTTGGAAACCGTTCGAGCGCTCTGACCGCTAAGCCATTCGTTCTACATCCAGCTACGTTGAAATTCTTATACGCATATTTGTTGTTAGCAAAACTGAAACATTTTTTTTTATATGTATCGTAGGTTAGGAGAACCTAGTGTTAGGACCCTCCTTTATTAAGTTTTTATTTTCTTTATTATTTATCCCTATATAGATATTTAATAAAACAATTGAAAAAGTATGTAATTCTAAAATGTTATATTTCAAATATACTTAGTCTTACCATAAATAATTTTACAAAGAATTATTGCATGTAACATTGATTACTATAAGTGTCTAAGTTTAATACATTAATATAAAACCATTAAAAATATATAAAGCTTATTCGAAGTGGTCTTCATTGGCTGCAATACAGTCCTTTAACCGTTGAGGCCAGTTATCAATAGCAGCACGCACTCTTCTCTCTATGGGAAAATACTTCACTGCCAATCGTTTGAATCGTTTTTTAGACCTCAAAATCATCAAGCCTTGCTTACTAAAACTGATCGTAAATCATAATCGTAAGTCCTAACACTAGGTCCTCCTAACTTACGATACACATAAAGAAAACAAACTCAAACATTTTATTATTTAAAAAATTACAAGGCAATACTTGTGACATTGACGTATGTATGTGATAGCATATAGACTTAGAGACTTTTAAAATATAATTAGAATAATTATAAAATACAACTTTAGAGTTGTCTATGGTGTACGAAACTGTGTGGTGCGGTGTTCGAGGGATTTGTGATAAGCAAATCGCAAGGCCGATTCTTGGAAGTTTCTGTAATCAAGCTTCACTGTAATGTCCCGACTTATTGCCACAAAAATAATATTTTTATATATTTAATCCTAGAAAATGTCTTTGCGTGTTTATTTTTTACTTTGTTACTTTTTATTGCATTTCATCTAGTATATATATAAACAAGTGAATTGTCTCTCATCCCGTAATATTGGAGACACCTTGGCGTACAGAGATGAAATTTGGCAGAGAGGTTTTCATTACTACGAAGAAGTCGCGGGGAAAAGCTAATACAAAATGTATTCGCTAGTCCGATGAGTTAGATGATGATGAATGGCACAGTTGCACGCTCGAGCGTCCACAATTCGTTTACATACTAATTTAATTTTCTTGAACAGTCAGAGATATTCCAATTAGTTTTCCGATGTTAATTCATACATATGTATATATCATGTACATATCTTATAACAATTTAGTTCACGCTGATATGCAGAGACTTTTTGATTACCTATCTAAAAATATTATATTTATTTATTTATAATATTTTTAGATAGGTAATTACAAATATTATTTATTATTATTATATTATATAAAAACATCCCATTTCCAGGTAGTAACACTAGCTCTGTACACTTACTTCGTAGCGGCGCTAATGGGCAGGCAGCTGGTCCCGCCCGCCCCCGGCAGTACATCTAAATACGAACCGGACGTGTATTTCCCGTTATTTACTGCTTTGCAGGTAGGCGTTTATTTTTGCCCTTAATTGATTTTTTTATTTGTTTTAACCATGACTAGACGATGCTAAAGCTTATTCTTTTTATTATGATTGCAGTAAATTTATATAAATATATTTACATATATTGATTTCTTTTTGACAATTAGTATAGTCAGGTAATAAAAATTAGATTTATAACAGTTTACTGTTAGTTAAACGTTAATGCAGCGTCTTTTTTGTGAAATTAATCAGTTACAATATAGACAGGATTGTTGAAAACATACATTCGATTTTTCTGCTTTTTGGGCACTGCCTACCTGAGACGAAAGTAGTGGGTTCAATCCCTAATGACCTTATATTGAAATAAATATTTTTATGATTATTACAATGATAGGTCACAAGTTCTATGTGATTTCAAAGCACGACTCGATTTTACACAGGAGCACAGGTTCAAATCCTGCTGCGCTCATTTAGTGCAAATTCAAGTATTTTCTGCATTCTATGTATACTAGTATGAATAGCCTTTTAGTACATTGATAATGAGACTATATTTTCCTTCAAGTTTTGCTTCTACGTTGGGTGGCTGAAGGTGGCCGAAGTCCTCATCAATCCCTTCGGCGAAGACGACGACGATATTGAACTCAATTGGCTAATTGATAGACATATAAAGGTATTTACTTAATTTTATGTTGAAAATTAATTTGCTTATTTTACAGATATCTGACCGACATCGCTTAGAGGGTACTTCCCGAGACGCTAAAAAGAGTAAAGTTAGTTTAAATATCCGATGCCGATTAAGTACGCCATTGATATTTTATATAATTATTATAAAATATCCTCGTATTTACATGATATAAAAAGGTGAAAGAAAAAAACCAGACTAATTTAGACGAATATGTGTTTAGCATTGTGGGTTAAAGTCCAATTGAATGCAAAAATTGGAGATGCAAATAGTCACTAGACACATTATATTTACAATATAAGCATTTCCTGCCTAACTAGATCGTTCTACATTTTTGAAATGAAACCTTTTTAACCGGATTAATTGCGTATAATTTTATTATTCGAAAATACATTTTAGAACCCGACATTTCGAACGCTTTACAGTAGTCCATGGTCACAGTTCTAATCCGCTTAAAAAATAGTTTAATACAAAAATGTGTAATAATCGTGAAAATCAAAGAACTTATGAGATCGGTCTAGTTAGGCAAAGTAAACATATTAGCAATGGGGCGCTAAAATTACGCTTTAAAAATCTGCAGCACGTTTGATTTCCAGGCAGCATATATGATAGTGGACGAGATGCACGAGGAGCACCCTGAGCTCCTCAAAGACCAGTATTGGGAAGAAGTCGTGCCGAAAGACTTGCCGTACACGGTGGCCTCGGAGCACTACAGGCGGCACGAGCCACCGTGCTCTGCTGATCATTACAAGGTGAAAGCTGAAGACGCGGTCTACGCTAATGTCCAAGCGCCGAGGAAGAGTCACGATGAAACGTATGCTGATTATGTAAGTCTTTTTTTTATTATTTAAATAATGCACTGGGTAGAGAGTGTTAAGTCCCACCATTACACAATTTTCACTCAATTCAGAGATGTGGTGGGTTATGTGGTAAATGATAATTTTGGCTTACATTTCAGTAGGAAATACGATATTTAGTATTTCCCTTATATAAAAAATATAATTATTCCCCTCAGTTCGGATATGAGTCGGATGAAGTAGTAACGTTCAGCTTTTCTAGCTTAAATGCAAATAGCTTCTTTAGAACGTGCTTTCAGTTCAAGTAGTACTTAAGTAGTACTCAGTAAGAATAGCGCTAGGTTTCAGAACGCAAGGCGTGTAGGTATGACATTAAGACGCAATCTACTAAAAGTGACTCCTCTATGAGAGTGGGCAGAGACTTATCGACATATCATTAGGGAGACGCATTGACTGAAATAATATTTTCATTAAAGAAATTGCACGTAACTTGAAATGTATAATGTTTTTACACTTTTAATTTGATTCTGGCCACATAACTTTCGTCTAAAGGCTCACAAAAGTTTTCGTAGGTCTATTAATAAACAGATAAAAATAAATATTCGAATTTGAATGCAGGAAAGTGTAGACACGCCATTAGTGGAGCGTCGCAAAAATTGGTTTCAAAGACAAATATCTCGCATGGGCTCCGTCCGCTCTGCATCCACGGCGTACTCCTCAGGGGGTTTCTTTGGAAGGAACCGTCACAACTCCGTGGTGTATTCGAGTCCGGAGGCCGGGCAGCCAGTCGCGGCGCCACCACATAAAATGTCGCTATATGATAGACTGGTGGGAAGAAAGTCCGGGAGGGGACAGCACAGGCAGAACTCAAAGCATGGTAAGGGATAATTTGTTGCTTTGTCCGATTTAAGTTAGGTAAAATTCACTGGACACTGTGTGCTCGCTGCTTAGTAGAATTAGGGTACTTTGCAGCAGTAAGCGAGTAGCTGTAAAGGAGAAAGAAAGAAGAAGTAATATTGAAATATGTCTATATATTTGGGCCATCTCCAAAACGTTTAAATAAAGTTGTTATCCCAATTAATATTTTTAATACAAAAACCATAAAACACATCTTTGTATAGTTGCAAATATGAAAAACTATTATTTAAATCCGAAAGTTACATTACTACGCTTCACTTCGAAAGTAAAAAAAAAATGCTTTCAAATGTTAATCGAACCTAGAACCTCAGATAAGAGTACAAATTCACAATTTAAGCATTAAAAATATTTCAAACTGACGTTTTTTATCTAAGGGAATAAAATAAAACAACTATTTTCACAACGTTGTCGCGTGTAATTCTATTATAATACACATATTTAAAAAAAAAAGAATTTCTAGCAACTCTCATAATATTTCACTAAAAGGGTTCTAAATTGTTCTAAACACAGTTGAAGTAAATATACTTCATACGCCCAATATCTATATATCATAAAAATACACTATTAAATAATATTGCTGTAGCTATATAGCCAAAGCAAGGAAAGTGTTAAGACTCTCCATCCTCCACTTTCCGCGTCGAGGCATTGTTTGTTGGTTGGTGTTTTTGCCACAGCGGAGAAAATGAAAATAACATAAATATAATCAATCCACCGGGTCAGGATCGAACTTACAACCACGTGTACCCAGACACTGTGCCACTGCTCCATGTTAGTTTGTAGCAGTATAGTTAGTCTCTAAATACCGACCGTACCAAATTATCTTATACCAAGATATTACTAAGAACATTCAATTTCTAAAAATAGCTCGTTTCTGATTGCACACAGCGAAAGTCGTAGGTTCGATTTCCGCATCAAGCGCATTTCAATTTCTTCTATCACAAATAAGCTGATAGCATCTAAATTATTAAGTTTCTAGATTTAAGTAAAATTATCTCCGCTTTGGTACCTAAGACAAAGCGCGGCGTTGAGCTCTGCTCAACTCCGCACTACTATGCTATGCGGGAAAAAGCCAAAATGTAAATAGGTTATATTTATTGTGTCTACACACCCAACATCACACGTAAAATAGGATCAAGACCATAATGAATATATGAAAATTTTTACTTTATATATAATACTTCACTTCTTATTCTGTTTCTTTAACTCGCGATTTCTTAAGGATGGGAGTGTTGAGACACTAGAGTTTCCGTTTAACTAATAAGCTGTAACATTAAAAATATACAGGTAATCAAAAAAGTAACGGATCAATACCCACTACACTCCGGAATCGGCCGCGTATACCCACGCCGGACGTCACCAAGGAAGTCATGGATAGAGAGAACAGGATAGCCATGAGGACGTGGGGGCCAGTCCAGGATATGGGAGTCATTATGCACCAGGCCTACCAGAACGAAGTGCCTGTACTGGGTGCCTTAGTCCTGTCTCCCATCCAAGAGTTGGACAGTGGGTCTGTGAATAACACGTTGCATGCCGGACAGCCTGGTACTACAGCACTGGCTCAAGCAGTGTTTAACCCAGGGTTAAGTCAAGGTCAGTTGCGCTGTTTTATTGTCTATGTCTAGATTTCATTATTCATTTTCAGCCCATTTGAAGATAAATTGTTTTTTAGTAACAAATATCTATGTATGTATGTTTATATAAGGGGCAGCTTTAATTTGAGACGCTCTTGTTAGTTTCACTTGTTGCATCTGTAATCAAGAACTAACTAATGTATTTAAGAAAATTTTAGAACGCTATTTTGACCACAACTTGGCTTCGGATTCGCTTAAAAATTTGCACAAAATAATTATAAACTAATTTGTTATTTTTCTTAACGAGAGAGAGCTTAGGCATCCTATAAGTGCTCCGTTCTCAACTTGTATTTTATATAGAGGCGTAGCTTAGTGTGTGGTGAAAATCACTGCAGCATTTGGCCTTAAACAAAACTATGTAAATGAAAATAGTTTGATTGAAAACATTTCAAATATAATAATAAACACACTTCAAATATGTATTTTTTTATTATATATTTACATATTTTATATGAATACTATCGTGTTATATAGAAATATTTTACATATTATAAGTATAGGCCCTGTGGCGCAACGGATAACGCGTCTGACTACGGATCAGAAGATTCCAGGTTCGAATCCTGGCAGGGTCGCTTTTTCTTGTTTACTTTTACTTTTAATTTTTGACCCACTCTTTATTCCAATCACGGTTTATTCATCTTCAATTCTGTTTTGTTCTGTTTTGTTACTGTAAAGCTTATCCTTTTTATGGGAATTTTGGTTGACCTTTCAATATTCATAGTAGCGTCCTCTAGTAGCGTCAGTCAGTGTACTTACTATACGAGGTTGCGAGAAATGTAATATTATGAAGTGAGTATGCAAAAGTTTTATGACTCGCCAATAGAATGCGTTGCATTTAAAATTGCACTCAGTGTGACGTCAGCGAGCTTTTATCGAATGTAAAATGTATTCGTACTGAGTGTGGCTGATTTTTAATATGCATATATGAATATTAAAAAAAAATGCCAATCAATTAAAAATCAAATAAAAATGGAAAGCCGGTACGACTATCAATATCAAATGACTTAAATACAAATAAAAAAGTAAAAGCAAATAAAATATGGACTCTTTTGCAGGTATGCTGACTTCAGCGCCCGTAGTGACGTCGGTGACACTGACTCCTATAGTGTCTCAACTCACTCTCTCCGCGCCAACCACGCCTATCGACCGGAAGGCCACGGTCACAGAAATATCATCAGACACTGAAACACCACCAGAGTTCACCAGAAAAAATTCTAAGCGTGGCGAAGTATACGTCTAGGAAAACCTACTGTTGTATTTGGTTACTTAGTCGCTAGCGAGTTATATATCGAGCTTAGTTACTATCAGGCCCACTAATAGATATCAATAAGCGTTTAAATGAGATTGAACCGATGGGAACACGTACCTGAGTTTCATTTAATGCCAGTTCAACACTAACTGGTATCTTTGAGTGTGGTGGGTCTAATAGTGGTCTCTTGATTAAAGATTATGGGTATTTTTATTGACGTACGAGGCTAGCGAATGTCAACCTTGGGTATGTTATAGAGACACGGCATCTCTTTAGAACTATTTTATTTATTTGGCTCAGTGAATCAAGTATTTCCCGTCCTCGACTTGACTGTCATCGGACCGGATACGTCAGGCGGCGGCATTTTGAAGCTACCGCCTACTGTATATATATATATATATATATATATATATATATATATACATACATGCATACATACATACATACATACATACATACATACATACATACACCTTGCGTTGTTGATTTAATTGTAGAAAATTCAAATATTTATAATATTCACTAGACACGATACTTATGCAATATTAATTATTTTTACTTGTTGTTGTTTTTTTCTTTTACGCATTACGCGGAGTAGGCAGAGAGGTTGGTGTCCCATATTAATGACATTGCATAGCTCCTGTTTTTCGGAACCCATGACCGCGCTTTGTCGCAAAATGCCTAATACAAATTTAAATTTTAAAAAGATTTTTACGAATCCCAAATAAAGGTTTTTCTCACAAACGGAAAAGGAAGTATATTAAGATACGTGTTTTTATAAAGTAAAACATTATAAAGTACTCACTAGCAAATGCAGAAATGAACTCAAGGGATCGAAAGTTCGATACCCAAAGTAATTCGCTCGAGTCCAGCAATCCTTTATTTTACTTTACTATCAGATGATGGTAAAGTAAAGGATTGTTAGTATTTGGTTAATTTACGTTTGCATGAGGTTTGTTTGCATCTCGAGTTAAATCAAATATAAAGTAAAAATGTGTCACTTTTCTCAGCTTTTGTTTATATATATTTGACGTATATTATAGTTTACAGTCAAGTATAGGTGATGAGAACAGTAACTTATAAGCTGACTCTGTCTTTATTTATCCCTTTATACGTATGGAGTTGAAAGTTTGGAGAAAAACCAAAAGCTTACGAAATTCTCATACATTCGTGGAAACACCGCCCTCTAGCTATCTCAGGCTGTTAAACTTGAATTTACCATAATATAATTAGTAGATATTGTATATTTTAGATGAATTTTTACTATAAGCATTACTATTTGTGAAACAAGTCCGTCCACAGAGGTGCTCTAGCGTGATACATTTATGAATACACCGAATAGTTTGACTGACGCACAAAGTTTTTATATGAATTATATTATTTGAGTTGACTTTTAATTATATAGTGATCGCAGAATTGAGACGGGTGTAAATTATTTCCTCTAGGAACAATAAGGTCTCAAACCGTTCATCTGTAACATCTGTCTAAAGCCGTCCAAACCTATGTTCTACGATCACATTATATGACACGAAAAGGACTTCGTGCGTTAACTCGTGTGTAAACAAAGTTGAATTTACCCATAAACGGGGATAGATGTTTAAAAACCTTAATGTATAGTTTTATTTACTACTTTTTAATTTGTTACTTGTATCTATGTGAAAAATAAAGTTTTAATATAAAATAATTTTCCAATACGACTATTTTTCAATTTACTTTACATGTGTGTTGCCATAATCAGATGAAAAGGATTTATTTTTTTATTTTTAATAAAATTTTAATTAAACTGGATATATTTTTTCTTTTTTTTTTAAGTCTTACGACCTATTTCTCGTTACTTTGAACCTATTTCTATTGCACTCAGAGATCAACAGCGACACAATGGTAGTAGCTTTTTAGTGCGATGAGTGTAAGTACCGCGTTAGAGAGTTAAAAATAATCGCATTTTAAGTCAAAATGATTCTAAAAGTAGGGACAAAATCTATAAAAGTTGACAATTTAAAGAATAAAGTTTCAAAGTTGATCGTATCAATTACAAAATTAGAATTTGAACCCATCGCCACCGCGTAGGGACAGCGGCTGACTGCAAACGTGATGGCAAAGCGCACCGATCCAGTTGCGCTTCCAACTCAACATAATATAATGTGGTGTGATGTAATTCGGGTGGAAAACGGAGAACGGATCGTTATTACCCTAGTGATGTCTCCTAGATAAACTTTGGCATGAACAGAAAGCCAAAGCTCATTTGGGATACACATTCAAAGCTTGATACTTATAATGTTACTTATAACTACTTTACTTTGAGTAAACATTTTGAAAAGGTTGTTGTTTTAAAATAAAACATGCACAATCCGCTATAACGGTTATTTTGGTACTCTGGAAGCACGTTTGACAGCTCCGCAATATTGGATTTCGCAATTTGAAACTAATAGCGAAAGTGTAACTTATTTTGAAATTATATATACGTTTTTTAATTAAAAAAACTATAATAAAATGGCCGCTTAAGTCTTATATATGGCGTTTTGAGGAACGCATATAAATTAGAACTAAAACAACGGCGAAACGACCGTTTGTTTGCGCGATATTTGGATAAATCGTTTGCAATGAGTGACGATGAATTTAAAGCGAGCTAGCCAAAAAGGAAAAGTGATATTACCACCAAATACAAGGTAAGTAATAAGGAGTAGTACATATAAATTTAGGTGTATGCATATATAACTGAACACCAATAGATTACCTTTTATCTTACAGATAGTTAGCAAAGGCTTGTAGAAACTACTTATGGCACATTGATATCACAACACAACAGTGAAGCCTCTTGTGCCATAAAAGGAGATATCAAAACTTTTAACCACCCTGCAGTCTGTAACTGTGTAGTGATATTGCTTCTTAATTATTGATTACAAATAATAAGTCAGTATCTTTATTTACAAGCCTGTTTCAGATGCTATGTTAAATTTTATATAAAAGTGTTTCAGGTTGTTTTGAGCGCTGGAACAATCAAAGCAAAAGGTGTTTTTTTTTAATAAAATTCTAGAAATGTTCCAATTTCAAATAGCTATTTTTTTAAATAAACTTGTAGTAAAAAATGAAATAGTGGGTGGTATAAATACACAGACATTTACATGTTGTATTACTATATTAACTATATATAACTGATATAGTAGACTAATAGATACATAATATATTGATGCATACTTGCTTGATGAGCATTTATTGTAGTCATTGTAACACCACTGAAGAAAATTAGACACACTAATAAAGTAAAATAAATCCAGCTTTATTATAAATATTCATTCATACTTATGTCTACTTTCAGATATTGCCACATTTTGGAGAAGCTTCACTTGTTACTTCCTTTTTGCAGGATCAAATCTATACTTAAAATTTAACATGGTTGAGCAATACAACAAGACATTTTTTAATTTTTCTTGAAATTTTTTACTAACATGTATTTAAATAACTGCTCAATAAAATTAACTAGTAATTCTGTAATCTATGATTATTAAATTTATATTACCTTATATAAAATGCACTTGTATTATACTAATATTGTTATATATTATTAATTAAAATCTGTTATTTGAATGTGTTTATCAAATTATATAATTAGCTTTCCATGTCCATATAGTATATTCCCTATACACTAAAATATTATTTAAGGTTACTTTTAATCAATTTTAAAAATGAATTTTCCTAGTCATGAATCTACTATAGTCTGTTAAGACATTTGTGGTTTGAAGTTTTGACATACAAGATACAGTATTTAGTTTTCTTCATAATAACTGAAATACAAGTACAGTTTTCAATGTTTCTTGTAAAACACTGCCATAAACATATATTATATAGCTGATTTTCGTTATTCCATTGTTTAAATATTTGTATATATATTTATTATTTACCTAATTTATCAATTAGGTATATATTTATATTACCTTATTACCTAGTATCTTGCATAATTGTAGGTAAATAAATTAATAGTAATATTATTTATTATTATTGATAAGATCTGTTATTTTGATAATATCATTGGGTATAAAAATAAAAAAAGTCTTTGTTAAAGTATACTGTTATATGCACATTTTAATTCTCGATTAATACAAAAAAATTAACTAAATTTCCTCTGGAAACCTCTTCGGACGCTGGTCTTGCTGATAAAAGCCGGCAACAAATGGTTCCTCTTAAACATTACAATCATTACTTTATCGCGTTAAGTGCGGCATTACAGTCTTTGTAATAGCCTTGAGTTGAATAAATAATATACTTTTAAACTTAATATTAATTCTTGAAGCTATATACTATCTCACGTCAATTGTGAAACATTATATTAAATATTTAATTATAATTATGTCAAATGTCAACATACTTAAAAACTATATATACAGATAAAATATGTGAACTTTAAGCACGATTCAAAAGTTTTAAGATGTATTTCAGCTAAATTGATATTTAATATTACTTATAATTATTATTTTCAGAATAATTGCCATGTAAATAACGTTTATGGAGGATTACAGAGTGATTACTTTCCTAATGCCGATTTGTCGATTAGCAGTACAGCACTACTTCGAAATTGTAACGACAATCCAGTGTTGACAAAATTGGTTTCAAGAGTACGAATAACTGTCAACGTAACTATTGGATTAGAATTAGATTGAAACTACATTGATATTGGATTAGAATTGATATTGGCGTCCAGAGCAAGGCCCGAGGGTAGCGTTTGATGATATTTCTAAGGCAATGCATAGCTTCAAGAAGAAGACTTACTATACACACAGTTGTAATTGCGGCGATGAACTGAGGGTAGGCCAATTTGGATTTGAGCAACGGAACGCAATAGGTCACATGTTGGTCGACTTCATGGAGAAGTAGGGCCTCATATATTACTGTTGGTAGGTCAGGTAGGCACTCAAAATCATCCAGGGCTGTTAAATTCCGTCATTCTTGGAGTTAAAATGTAGAAAGTATAAAATGGACATGAGGCATGAGAATGAGATGATGAAAACCAGAACATGTATTTCAAACCATTTAAAAAAATGTAAACTTTACCGAATAAATGTGAGAGATATAGCAACACTTTTGTTCCCTTATCGAAGTTTATTTAAAAATATCTATTTTAAAATACATTAAATCGTATCGAAATAAGGTCACGACTAAACTTAAAGTGAATAGTTCTAAATTACAAATATTAATAATGTATATAATAAAAATATTGATATAATTTATGTGTAAGAAAAAAATACAAGCATTTATCTAAAATAATATATTTTTATATAATAATACTCAATATACAAAAAATTCATATATAAAAATAAAATATTTTTTTTAAATTTCAAATCAATTTAAATGCGGGTACGACTCTTCCGTTTTATAATCGTCACGTTATGAAGGCCAGTCAAGTCACCCGCCATTTTGGTTTTAGTGTCGAATCTGTCTTGACGAGTTATACGCGTTTGCTTCACTCTGGGTCTTTCAATTAAAGTTGTTTACTTAACTTTAAGTTACGTGACAAGTGCATGAGTGTCAAGTTCACCAGTGTTTTTGTTCAAAGTGCAGCTAATTCGCAAGTTAGCATCGATGCTGACTTCCTAAACTCCAGCTGGCTATGATTAATAACATAGTTGCATTATATCGAGGTGTTGGTGCTCGAAAACATCACAAGTAAATGCAGGTTCCTCAGGCAGGTCAGTTGAATGCAAGTGCACGTTATGCAACAGTACATCACAAAATGAAAACAAAATTTGAAATAAAAATATAATCTGTCAATAACAAAGCGACGTGTTTGTTTCAGGCATACCGTCATTGCAGGTTATTTATTCTGCGTTTAATTTTCAGATGAAAACGGCTGTAAAAGAGTGGAAGAACATTTAATAAAATTTAGGTCGTCGTCGAATTTTAAGAATATGAAAAAATTTATAAGATCTAAAATAGACCGTAACGAGGTGATAAACCCGGCAGCCCCGAGCGCTGCTCCCGACCCGCCGCCGCCGCCAAACATCGGCAGACAGCAGCCCGTCAAGCCCGATATACAGCCCCCGCTGCCACTAGAGCCGCCGCCACAGGACTCGTTGTATGATATACATGTACGAATAAAACAAGAAATCTCCGATCCGGAGTATAAGACGTCTGACAAGTCACCCGATACTAACTCTCAAGACACTCAGGAGAGCAGTGAAAGTCAGGACAGTGGAGACAAGCTCAAAGTACCCATATGTCGAGACTTTATAAGGGGCACATGCAAGAGACAGGGGACATGCAAGTTTGCTCACAAATATGACATATCACAGCTGCGGGGGGTGTATACATTCTGTCACAAGTACCAAAACTCTGTCTGCACTTATGCAAACTGCAAGTATGTTCATGCATCAGTGTTTGAAGAATGTAACTTCTATAGAACTGGAATCTTGCCACCGCATGCATTGACACACCATAAGAAAGTGAATGTGCTGCAGCCACCACCGCCTCCTGAGGGTAATCTATTAATATTTTAATTTATTTTTAAATATAATTTTTGTAATAGCTAAATGCATATCTACACTAGTAAAGAAACTTTATGAAATAATATGATCAACTATTTGGCTTAAACTGCTAGTAATCATGTAGCAGTTCCATTTCCAGCAACTAATAATTTTTATTAATTGATAACAATCAATTTGAAATGTAATTTATATGCATCAAACATGGGTTATCAATTGTCAAAATCATCAGTTATTGTTCTAAGTGTGACCAGTGTATTATATTTTTTTATATTTTGTTCTAGAGCCTTCCTCAGATCGTATAGTGCCTTCAATTTCTTTTACGAATCCACCTCCACCAATACCACACGAGTAAGTAACTAAGCAGTGAAAGTTATCATATTACTATTATAGTCTTATATTTTACTGGACATTATGGTTTTTTGCATTTAACAGTTGAAAAACATAGCTAAGTTTTTTAAAGAGTATTATTTCATTTTATTTTGTAATTATTGTATATGAAATATGAAATAAAGATTGCATGACTGGAACAAAATCTATTATATATAATGCTCCATGGAGAGGAGTATGTGGTGGAGTTGTTAGTATGTATGTAATAGTTAGGACTTACACTGAATAGTCTTTTTCTATTATTAAAGTCTGTATGAAATACAAAAGATCAACATATATATAAAAGTAAGTAAACAACTGTAAATGTACCTAATTTATTTTATTACATTACTTTTCAGATTGGATAAAGCATTGCCAAATTGTCTTCCAATGGTTACTATGGACAGCAGAAACTTCTCCGACCTCCTCTCTCCGAGAGACGCGACGGCTTTGAAGAGGCAATGGAAAGCTTTAGAGGACTGTGAGTTTTTCCCGCATGGCATTGCATGTTGAGTGGCGAAACTCAACGCCGCATTTTATCAGAGCGGAGACATTTCACAAATTTAGTTAAGGTCCAACAGCAAAGTTCCTCCGCCCCACGCGTTCACAGTCAGAAACTGTCACATTGACCAATAGCGTTTGAACAATCTCAATTCCCATATTAACATTGTCATCCGCCTTTAGATTGCTATAATAGCTATGCAATAATACACATTATAAGAGTCCTGTTTGCTGGAAATGTTATGCTTTATGATGTTACAAAATATATGTTTTATTTATTAATTTTGGTATTGTATATAATTCCTAGGAGGTACACAATACTGAGCTTGTTTAGAAATGTTTAGAAAAAAATTAAGATGATTTTGTAGAATCGGTCGTGCTTTCGACAATAGTTCTTTAGATTAAAACAACTGTTAAAAGTAGTTCACAACAACTTTTAAATGAAATAGATTTGACTGGTTGAAATAGATTTGTCTGAGTAATTTATATTATTGTATACATTACCTAGTAACTGTATTTTTAACCGATATATAATACATTTGTATCCACAGTAGGATCACGCGACATCGAGTCCAAACAGCAAGACATCAAGAAGTGCAAGAACTGCGACATCATGGAGTTCAGGTTATTTTCTTTGGCCTATTAAATATATGGAGCTAATTTTCTGCTAACTTTCCATGTTAGAATCTCATATTTTTTTATTGCACAACTTTCTATATTGCGCAATAATTGAGCGTGTATTGGCTGCTTATGTTAATTTATTGTCTGTTAGCTTCATATTTTTCCCGCACAGCAAAGTAGTCAAATTGAACCTAGTGTCAATAATGTCATTGCGTGTTGAGTGGGGTGGAACTCAGTGCGGCGTTTGGTCTTAGGTACAAAGCGTAGAATTGAAAATAATTTAAATTATGACCTAGATTGTGTACACGTTGATTATAGAGCTTTTTACATAATTAACACGATAGATGTTAGGAAATTAATTCCGCTAAATCTATCATATATCAATAAGTTTGAAGTTACATTTCTTAGCAATTGTCGTTTGAGTATTCGATGTTATATAATTTTAATGTATATTGTTCACAATCTTGACGCAATATTGTGAAATTCAAAACACTTTTTAAAATATAAGTATCACGACAGTGATTGGCAAGTATATATGAAATGAATTGGTGACAGATTTCAGTATAATAAGGATAAAGTGGAGAAGATGCTGCAATTCAAACAGGACCTGGAGAAAAAGAGAACAGTGTTAGATAAGAAGAGCGACAAACTTTACTCCATCATCATGGCGTTGCTGAAACCTACAGTATGTATTTGTAAATTATTTTTTAATTGCAAAGAATATCTTATTTTTAACATTTGCTAAAGTGTTATTCACACACTTAGGAAATTGAAAAACATATTTTTAGAAAACGTATAAAAATTTGAACCCGCCCCTCTTGGAACCGCTAAGCCATGCGCTCTGCATCTATAATCCCCTTTACACCCACCCACCCTTCACGGCGGAACGTATCGTCGCGCTTTATTTTACCAGACTGTATAATTTCATCTGGCCATTGTAAGATATGCTCAAGCATATCGATCGAATGCAAATATTATGTATTTTAATTCCAAATACGAATGCTTTTGTTTCAGTTTTCGCAGAAACCTCACAACCATACCAACGGCATTAACACAATGAAGGGCGAAAAAGACAAGGTACGGTATTTTTACTCTGATTAACAGCGGGTAGCGTTCACAAATAAAATAATATAAAATTCAAGATGTAGAAAATATTGAATTCATTTGAACGAAATGTACTTGTATCTCGAAATGGCTGACAATGTGTTAGTCATACACATATAATGTATCGCTCGCGTTTCTGTCGCCCGAGTTAGCACTTCAGTCAAATAACTTTGCTTAGATTTATGATTTTTTTTGACAACCATTTTAGGTTGTAGCTTTTTTATTTTTTAACCGATTTAAATTTAGGCTTGGGTTCATAGAATTTATTCTCAAAAAGAATACACTTTCACTTACATGAAAACATTGACAATAAAACATGATAAATCAATTTAGCCACATTACAAATACTCAGTTAACGAAACAGAATATTGTACTTAATATAGTCGTATATTTTAAGCACCTTAATTGTTGTACAAGTGGGTATTCTCTAAAATGTACTTTGAGAGTTGAGACCTGAGTCCGTCAACTGAGCTTATACTCCTTATAAAAGTGGGTAGGCGAGAACCAGTAAGCTTGGTCTACGGGTGGTCAAATGTCAAATTTGGTTGTATCGACTTGCTAATATATTATTTTATAAAAATACAAGAATTATATACATAAAGTTGTCGTAGGTTCATTAGGTTTGTTTCTTTGTAAAGTTTAGTCGTTGGCGTCTAGGGTGGATATCGGAAGAGTATTTTAATTATTTTATTTTGTTTTCTTTGAAGTGCTCGTAGTGTTGTTTTGATGGTATTACCCCAAATTTCAATTAAATATAATAAATAAAATAAAATAACTAAAAAAGTGTAATTGCGAGTTATCTAATTGTGAACATAGTGCTATTGTAAATGTACCTGACTTTGAACTATTATTAGGGGTAGAATTCAAATGAGCAGGAGAATTTTGTGAAAGGTTACTTACTGAATCAGATGATGATTCAAGCAACCGTTGTATTGTATCCTCGTTGAGCTCTTCTGCCTCATCAGACTCAAATCCGTCTTCTGAGCCATCATCGGGAATGCCGAATATCTTTTCAATATCGTTTTCATTCAAATAGCGCGGCATTTTTCATGAAAATCTGAGAAAGGAAGGAACTAGTTCAACAAGTGTAGTTCAACAAGGGCAGCGGGTATATTTTCTCACCATGTAAAAAGTCCCTTCACATCTAAATACGATAGTAACTTCTAATGTATAGCAAACAACTTGAAAAATAGACATAAATACATAATAAAAAACAGATTCTTACCTCTTTTCAAATAAAAAATATTTGAAGATTCACCGAGTAACAAAAATTCTTTCAAAATTGGCGCAATTTTTTGACAGCTAGTGGCGCTAAGAAAAAATATGTCACACAAACGTCATTTTGTTTTCTTAATTATTATTAAGAAAAAAAAATGACGTTTGTCTCCTAAGGAGGTATGCCTTATTAGGCATACCTCCTTAGTTGCCAGTGCAACAAATTAGGACTCTTTCGATAACTCTCATAGAAAGATAAGCAAAATTAAGTTGGGAGACGTACATTTATTTACATGCTCTAAGTTTTCGTCGTCAACGGCGCACTTTACAACTGTTAATATTTTTATCATAATGTTTTTTTTTTTTTACAAAAACAACACTTTAAAATGTGGTCCTACCGGCACGGCACTTTACACAGGTAGAGTCTACCTGAAAGTTAGGCAGCTTATAGGCGTTAATACGGTTTACCAAAATTCGCCTTAGGGACGACCGGCTGATGGCTAATTACAAGACACGGTGTCTGGTCGATGTTTCTGGCGACAGCTCGACATCCTCGGCAACAGCAGCGATATTCTCGGCAGAACGGGCGCTCCGGGGCCGGCTACTCTTGGCAGCGTCTCGTGTGGTCCCATACTCTTCAAGATTGGTGGCCAAACGGCGGAGTGTTTGTGGAGTCGGTGCCGGACGACCCGGGAATCGGTGACAGAATTCGCGCTGCGCCAACACCACAGAGTAATTGTTACGCAAAAAAATGGACACGATTATTTCGCGTTCTTAGGAAGTATATCGCTCCATGGCTTGTTCACTTGTATTCTACATTTGTCTAGTCCACAAATGTCCAAACAGATTTAACATTGGCCGCCATTTGCACAAATAAAAGCATCTTCCAATAGGGTGATTTCTTTTGGCCCACCTTGTATATGAATCTCGAGCAAGTTTTCTATACTCTTAATAACATCTTGTTTCCTCACTACCAAACTATTTCCATGTAATAGTACAATAATAGTATGCTCATTTGTCATTGTCATAATTTACTTTATATTAAACTGGTAGCTGGCCCCAGGGGAACAAGCATTAAATACATTTGAACAATGTTGACTTAGTGGGCACTTAAAGCCTTTACCTAGTTTATCAGATATAACTATAGTTTGATTTGGTGAGGCAGTTTTTATACAATTATTTAATTATCATTATGAGTCACCTAAAACTTAAGAATTGTTTCGAATTTAAGGGACAAATGATACACAAGAACAACTGTGTTTATTTGTTAATGACAAAGCAACGTATGCCTTGTAATCCGGATAAAACGGTATTCATTGTACGCTGGAATGTTGCGGGAGCATTCCTCAGGCCAAATGCTATTTTTACACATGGCATATACCAGAGAACGCTGCGGCTACAGCAATGTTTGATCATTAAGAAATGTCACTTGCGCCAGCATCAAATTAAAATAAAATGCTTCCTTTGCCCCTCCATGGGCGACTAGAAAGAAAAGTGAGTGCACCATACTCAGATTCTGTTTGTTGCAACACTTGTTACAAAGACTCTTTTTTGTTCTGAAAATAATTAAGGTACAAATTTTGCTTCTTGAGCATAAAACCTCATCGCATAATTTAAATGAACTACTTAACCTTAGTTCGATGAGGGATAGCTATTTCAAATTCCCCTCATCTTTTGAAGTTGACGACAAAGTTATGGCAAAATGGCTATCACTGTCATGAGTTCGTTTTCAGAATAAAGTCAACTCCCGTAACGCGTCGAAGCGCGCGCCAAAAATTACGAAATGGCCTTTAGACTAGCGGCTGAATTTCTCTTAAAAAACGATTGCGCAAAATTAATAATTTTTAGTACAGAAAAGAAACCTATTTTTGAGGTGTTTTTTGGTCATTGGAGTTGGTACACATAGGCACAATACAATATTTTTTACTATTTTAATAACAGTAATTAAATTTATAGAAAGACGAGCGCAATGAGCCAAAGTATGTAGCACACGCAATCGCCGACATGCACCATGACGTCAGACGTCACACGTTAGCGCAGTCGCTTAGCCGGGGTTTAATGTCTGTGTCTTTTCTGAGGAGACAAAAAAAAATAAACACTACTTTTTCTCGAGTCTCGAGTCTCGAGTGATCATTTTTCAGATACAGTGATCGTTGGTGATGGTGATGATTTTCATTGTACAAAATATTACTTGGAGGACACTAATATTATATAATTGTTCCAGACTCTGCTCGATCAGCTGAACGCCATCTTAAGCGTCAACAACAGACTGTCTGGCCTCGGAGATGACAAATAATATTTAAGGTGCGAAGTAGCTACTCGTCAGTAGTTTAGTATGTGAATATATAAATGAACAGACACGAATGTAACAATGATTTTTGTTTTCTTCAAAGGATGGAGAGGCGGGAGAGCATCGTATTGGAGATTGGATGATCATGGTTTAACACACGCACTGCCACTGGCGGGTCTCTCGTCCACGAGACCCACCAGTGGCAGCGCTGTGTGTTGCAACAGTGCACCGAAGCCGCACACACCTCGCACTCGCACGAAGCGAGCGACCACAGTGGCACGGGCAACTAGTCCCACTGTGTCATATCATCATCAATACGCGGTGCCGCCTTTGTTAATAGACTTGACTAAAATCCGTGATACTAACTAAGTGCCAGTAGCTGCTGCTGCTGGCCGGATGGTGCTGACGCTACTTGCGACGAGTCCCGCCAAGTAGTTGACGAGACACGCTAGTTGCATGCCTTGGCCAGTAGCTCGGTAACGCCACTGTTAGGGTATATTATCGCGCGTGTCGACATTTATTTTATTGTATTTTTATTCTTTATTTTCTATTGTACGATATATAATATTTTCATGTAGAACTATAATTGACTATAACATTTTTTGTGTGAAAATGTATTAACTTTTAATTTTATCGGTTGACTGTTCGATGTGTTGAGTTTCTCGTGGGTAATAGTGACGGAACAGTATTCACAAATTAGTTTTAAGGAAATTTTATTCTTATAATATAACATAGTGATATTTTATTACAATACAGTGACACTGCGAATTTCAGAATATTATACAGCCAATAGCGAAAGACAATGTCTCATGTGTTATACACACACACACACACACACACAATATATATATATATATATATATATATATATATATATCTGAAAACACACTAAGACACCAATGTACGACTTAAAAATAAAATTGCTAGCGTAGATTTAATTGTTTGCCATAATATAGTAATTTTATCGAGTACGTATAAAATAGACATATTTATATATACGCGAAATTATGTTTTAGTATTCTATAATTACGGAACAGGCGATCGTTTAATTTCGCTCTGTGCGAGAGAGACGGCTATACGATACGAGGGTCGCTCTCCCTCGCTCCCAAACGTCGTTTTTGTACTATAAGTGTTAATAATTAGATGTGTAAGAAAATATGATATTACAATTTTTAATAGACAAATTAAGCGATTAGAGCTTTTTTACAAATGTTTTATATTCATCGCCATACACCCAACATATCGACACACCGACACATTCTCGGTGTCGCTATTAATAGTAGCTACAGTTAGTACTCTACACACTTTACATTATTGTGGTTTAATTGTTTTATGACATAATGAAAAAAAAAACATGTGATTCGATAGAAAGCTAGTTTGTGCGAATAATTAATTGTATTAATTTAGTGTAATATTTTAGATTATATATAATTTCAATGTATTTCATTTCATCCATTTATCATAAACAATAATAAATTGAATCTTTGCTATGCGTTATTCTGTTTTTTATTATTATTTACAAACGTTTTGTGTAATGAAACCCCTGTTGTTGTAATTTAGTGTAGCTGTTGTTGTAGTTGTAATTACATTATTGCGATAATATAAATAAAATTGAAATTAATTCAACGCAAAGCAATAAATGAAATCTCCTTACGAAGTCAACATATTCGACAGTTTGGAGACATTAGCTTATAGTATTGTATAAGCTAACGTATTTTATTCAACTTAATCTATAAGCAATGGAGACCTCATACACTTGCTAACGCACCAACGAATGTATGTACACAGTTATTTATTGAGTTGATGGTTGAATGAGGAGTATTGTCTTTGTTACCGTTACCGCAAAATAAAAATAACACTATAATAAATTTTCTTAAATTAATCAATTAAAATTCTATTTTTTATGCGTACTTACTTGTGCTTCTGCAATTTTTAATAATTGTGTGGTAATTATTGTTTATTATATTATAACTTATGACCCCAGTATTTGTTTGCGTTTACTTATAAAATAGTATGTCTTTAAAGTTACTAAATTATATTTATTTATGTGCAACGAGGTAGTTACTTCTATATAAGTGATTAAAGTTAACAATTTTGACATTTGTTTAACGATTTTTAAACTATTTTTAAATTTTTGATTTCACATTTGCTATGCCTATGACATGTATAAATATATACATATATTTATTACACATTGGATGCACTCTACAAGTTGTTTTATAATTGAGTGACAAAAGGGCTTTTATAATTATTTTATATATCTGTATATTTTTGGAAATTTTTAATTTAATATATTTTTTAAAGAAATACACAGACAAGGAGTTTACCGCATGTACTCTACCAGCACGGAGTAAGTATTTTATTATAACAAAACTAGCTAAATTGTTTATCTAATATAATAAATATTATGTATGTTTGTGAAAAATATCCCCTAAGTGGCAAGCGATATTCACCGAAGAAAGTATAATAAGTGTACCTATTTAAATATAAGAAGTAAGTAAATTTATATTATTTTAATATTGAATGCAATCGTCACTTTTAAATCTTAAATAAATGACATAATGAAGAACGGAGTGACTTTACACTAGGGTGTCTGCCATCTAGTTTAATGCAGGACATGAAAGATTAGAATTAATAGTTATCAATTACAACGCGCATTAATTGCTTCCTTGTGGGGCGACAACTTAGTCGAGAGGTATAAGTTTGAGGGCTGTTGTTCGGTGACCAACGCCATAGCTCCGGCATAAGGAGAATTCAACGTACGTATTACGTAGTTCTCTCGTAGTTAAAAAAGTTATAAAAAGCAGAATAAAATTAATTATTAGATATCTTGGTAAATCTAGCATTACTTAAGGCTATTTTAAGTGTTATGCTATGGTGAGCACTCGGCCCCTGTATAGATTTTCATCTGAAGGGGCAGTCATTACCTTACCCCGGTAACTTCTGACGAAAGGCTGAATTGTTCTCCACGTGTGGAGAATCGGGAAGCGATGGAATCATATGACATTTCGATCGAGGCGTGGAAATCGTTGTTGTCAGTACTGGACAATCAAGACCTTGATTGTCCTTGTAGCTTCAGCTCTTCCATGAATGATCGATCAGAGCATTGGATAAGAGTGTATCAATGTGGTTTTCAACCAGGGTCATGAACCATGGACGCTGTATCGATGATGCTAAATCTTATTGTTCTAAACGCGCTTGTGCATTGCGCATTCATACTCATTGTCACTCGTCTACTCAACGCGTCAGAATTAGGAGAGCATTTTCGATAATTGACTATTCAGTAAATGCAATATTTGTCATTCAGAATTTTTTATTATTTTCTATCCTAAATCCTATTCCTATCAATAATGACAAAATTACTTTAATTAATGTCACTCTCGTTTAAAGCTGTGTTTTTACACTTGTACCATTATTCGTAGAACCCGTCGATAAGAACCAACTTACGTGCAGTTAGGCTGGCGCACCACCACTGCCGCCCCATCAATGCATACTCTGTAATGCATTAATGGGGTGGCTAATTATTGGTAAAAACATATCAAAAGTAAAAGAATATCCCTTTATATGATAAATATTATTCCATCCTTTACTGCTCTACCATCATCTTTAACAAAGTGTTAATCGAAATAGTCTTTATTGGCTGCAATGCAGTTAGGTAACGTTGAGGCCAGTTAGTAATAGCAGCCCTGACTCTAGATGGAAAATCGTATGGATTGTTTTAAAGATTCCAAACTATCATGGCGTTTAGAGCATGCCTTACTCTCTAAAACTGACTTAGAATAAGAATCTAGTGAATCATGATCAGGACTAGATGAGGCCAGTCTTCAGATCTAATGATGTCTGGAAGGTTCGTTTCTAACCAAGATTGGGCGGATCGAGCTTTATGACCCGGGGCCGACTCTTGCTGAAAGGACCATTCTTGGTTATTGAACATGGTTTTTTTAAGGATGTTTTGATACCTTTTTCACAAAAATATGGCTGTCACTCTTTCATAGTTAAACACCCCACCAAACCATCACTGAAGTCAGATAATCTCCACATTGTACTCTGTTGACTAGTTTGGAAGCTTCTTTAAGGCTTTCATCACACTCGCCGCGGTGTGGTCATCACACTGGAACGTGCCCAGCTTTGATTCGCGATCATATTCATGAATATCTCAGATATATAATAACGAATGATCAACAGAAGATTTGACGAGTTCCAGCCAGACCAGAGTTTCGACCGGAAGAGTAAAATCGGCAGTTATGTATGATTTTCGTGGCGACAAAAAACCTTTAACTGCACCGAAACCTGGGTAGTACCCAGGTTGTACTCTGCATCGATGCCATATCGATTGGAGATCCATAAAGATTTTGTATCGCTGAAACTGTTGGGTCTTCCAACAGTTTCAGAACCGCAGATTAGACCGCACCTCAGATTCACCGACAATATCGTCATCATGGCACAGTCATTGGAACAGTTAGCCGAGAGTCTGTCTCGATATGAACCTGAGCAAGACTAAGTTTAGGGTAAGGTTCAATGAGCAAGTCAAACCGGTTCTGATATATATTGACGGCACCCCTCTGTTCTTTGTTCGTGGATATATATACCTAAGGCAAATTATTAAACTTGGTAGGGGCAACTGTAAAAGGAAAGCTGATCAACGAATCCAGCTAGGTTGAGTAGCGCTTGGCAAGCTGTGTCTTCAATAAGTGCGTCCTACCTATCATGACTTACGGTGCCGAAACGAGAACACTAACAGCCAGTGCAGTCAACAAATTTAGAGTGGTCCAACGTGCTATGTGGCAAACTATGCTCGGAGACTCTTTAAAGGAGAAAATCAAAAATGAGGTTATTCGGAAAAGAACCAGACTTACTGTATATATGTCTTATATAACACAGTATAATATATATTATTATACTGTGTCTATTATTATCTTCTACTTGGTATTAATCCCGGCCTACCCAGGGCCTGCCTTCCCACTCAATAAAAAAGAAAGCTCCACTTTGTACGATCTTTGACGTCCTCAGTGATTAGTCCATTGGCTCTCATATCCTGCTTCACGACATCCAGCCATCCCTTCCTTGGGCATATCAAGGCGTATTCTTCCGACATAGTTTTCAGGTCGGCGTGCAACGTGGTCATATCATCTCAGGCGACGCTCTTGGAGCTTGTCCGCTACGTCACGGACTCTAAGACTACCTGGAATGTATGTGTTACGTACGCCACACATCCACCTCAGCATCTTCATTTCCGTTGCATCTTTATTTCTAATGAGCGTACCTAGACAATACTGGCCAGCATTCGCTACCATATAAGAGTATAAGAGAACCGGTAAGATTATGGTCTTGTATATATTAGTCCCTTTAGGTTGGGTAGTATTCTGCGGTCGAAGACCACTCTTGTGAGCTCACGCCATTTTGCCAAAGCAGTGCTTATTCCAGACTCGTGCAGAATACATTACCTGAATTTACCTGATTTTTTTCCTACTGAACGGCTGATTCAGGATCTATATGGATAGTGCCAGAGTCCGGGTTCTCGCAAGCCATGTACTTGGTCTTCGACAAATTAAGTTTAAGACCGCCGTTCTCAAGCATACCCTTCCACAGGTCCACTCTCTGCTCCAGTGTCAACCGACTCTCGTCAATGAACGCTATGTCATCGGCATACATTATCAGACATGGAGGCTGGTTCTGGATATAAGCCGAGACAGTATCTAGCACTACATTGAACAAGAACGGGCTAAGAGCTGAGCTATGGTGAACCCCTACTGAAGTCGGGAAAGGTTTCGTGTCGCCAACAGCAGTTCTAACCATTGAAGCGGAATTACTATACATGTCTTTGATAATGTCAATATCGGCCTCAGGTATTCCTTTGGATCGCAATGCCCACCAGATGCATTGACGAGTATGGTTTCATCAGAGTTCTGAGGGCAAAAATAATATTTGAATAAATTTTGACTCTCAACCTCTGCCAGAAAGTCTGTCTGCATCGGTCCATTCAGCAAACACCATTTGATTCTAGGTTTACGTTTCTCAACTTCTTTCTGTTTCGGAGAAACGACATAGTCCATGACAAGAAGACGATGTTGGGCCATCAGGCTTTCAACTGGAATGACTTTACAGTTACTTACCTTACTGATATGACACTGTCTGGTCAGCAGATAATCTGTTTGAGGTGAGTGGGACGCACTCTTATATGGTGTTGTACGTCATAAGGTGTTGAGGATTATTTTGGAAGAACGTATTCACGACGGCCAAGTTAGATACAATACAGGTTCTGAGAATATTTCCTTCTCTCTGTATTGCGACGACCATAACCAAAGCCACCGTGTACACGCTCAAACTCATCCGCAGCCTTACCTACGTGGCCGTTTAAGTCCTCATCAACTATGATTACTTCAGTAGCTGGTATAGCACATAAAACTTCTTCAAACTGCTCCCAGAATGTCTCCTTTTCGGCCCGGCTACAGCCTGCCTGAGGCGCATAGGCGCAGATTAAGGTAGTAATTACACCCTCAATCAGTACCCTCACCCGTATGCATAAAAAATATTTTATGTTTCTTTTCATTTGTCTGTTTGTTTATGTTTCTTTTCAGTTTGTTTGTTTGTGCAAATACAGTTTCGATTTCGACTATTGTATTGTAGTATGCTTCCTTTAACATTTAGTGTTTAATTTATTTCCATTGGTTCATAAATAAAAAAGTTACAACCATTTACATTGTAAATTTCAGCAAAGTTTGTGATTTAAGTGAGAACGCGGGCGGGCGATAGATCCAAATAGTTAGTCATATAATTTACGCAGGCGAAGCCGCGAACGGGTCGCTGGCTTTACATAAATTTATAATTTCATAAACTGTTAAAATGTATATCATTGATGTATGAATATTATACAACAGTTATGGTTTTTTCAGTTTCGCTTTAGGTTCGGTTTTATCGGTATTCGGTATTAGATTTGTACAAATCTAATATTACACAAGAAGTGTTATTACTATATACTTTAAATTATTTTTGGGGTCATTATTGAAACGACCCTATTTTAAAAATCGAAATTGGTTATTATGTCAGTTTATGAATAAGTCTGTAATTTACAATTTAATTTTTTTGGACATTAATTACTGTCTCTATGTATACTGCACCCATTTTCTCCCATGTGGAACTTGTTCACAACATTCAATTATTGCTCGAATTTCTATATGCTGGTAAGATAACCTGCAGCGTTGAAGTGTGCCGTCTTACAGCATATTCTCTTTTAATAGATGGAAAGTGGAAAACGAAGTAAAATGTCACTAAGTTCCCTCAATCTATGCGGTGTATCTATATACAAGGTGGGCCAAAAGAAATCACCCTATTGGAAGATGCTCTTATTTTTGCAAATGGCGGCTAATGTCAAATATGTTTTGACATTTGTGAACTAGACAGATGTAGAATACAAGTGAACAAGCCATGGAGCGATACACTCCCCAAGGACGCAGAATAATCGTGTCTATTTTCTTGCGTAACAATTCATCTGGTGTGGTTGGCGGAGCATGAATTCCGTAGCGTAGTACAAAGTCCAGTCCGTGCATCAGCTGCTGCCTGTCGACCGCCAAACGCTTGTAACCTACGCCCAAGCCATCCTCAATCTCAAGGATGAAGTGGATGATTTTTCGACCAAAATCATAATAAGCGATAATTTCCACCTCAGCGGATACTTGAACAAGCAAAACTATCGTTTTTTGAAGTGTATTTACGTGAACAAGCCCGAGACCCTGGAGGCCCTGAAGGACAACATTCCACACGAGTGCGAGAATCTGTGGCCCGAAGTTCTTGCTGAAGCCCGTATAGCAATCAATTATGATGGCGCCCATTTGATCGATATCATCTTGTTGTCTTGACCAGTAAAATTCTAAAGGTTCAAATAAACATAAGCAAAAAACAGAATTGAAGTTTTTCATTTAGAAAAAAAATGAGAGCCAAACAACATCGGATGGCTTCTTTTGGCCTACCTTGTATATAAATATGAAATGACGTTTGTTAGTCTTGCTACAACTCGAGAACAGTTGGGCAAATTTAGCTAACTTTGGTCCGAATGCACCTTGTTTAACAGGTACGCACAGCTTATATGAGAAGAAAAAATATTTTTTTTATAACTTTCCGTGCAATTTCTTTGTTTACTGCCCTTTTAAACCTTTCTTGGACATTCACAAATATTTTGAAAAATGAAATATTAAAAAAAGATAAATAGCTTAGAGTATGGAATATTAAAAGAACGGCATACCTATGTAAATTCCGCAAAATATAACGATATATAATAATTTATGCATTCAATATTCATTATGCCGGTCATTTGATCTCTAAATTAATATTTATTAACTTTCTAAGAAAAATTCTAAACGCACTATAAACATAAATTTGACAAAAAATCAGGACCGAGCAAAGTGGGTCGGTCTACAGCTCGATCGTTCTATAACACTTCTTCGTAAAGAGAACAATCAGTAAAGGACAGTCGGGACCACGCATGCGCGAAATCAGATTTTATTCAAGTACTCCACAACTCGCGACGCGACGACTACTTAGTCGCCAGATCCCGATTTGAAACCTGACCGAGTCCTGCCTCAACCACTCCTACCATTTTGGTGCACAAAAAAGGTTTTTTTAAATATATTTTGCTACTATAGAGCTATTAAAATCGAGTGTGAACTTATGGTTCATACTTGATAGTTTGTTTCAATATTTTGCTAAATTTACTTTGTATATGTTTTAAAACATGTGTAATGAGTTTATTTTCTTTACTTTACTACTATCAAAAATAAGCTAAGATAATAATTTTAAGTGAAATTATATTGAGAAAATATAAAAGAACTAGTGCACTTGCACGTGCGCATGTGCATACATATATTTATATCGTTGGACCAGCTTATACATTTTATAATTCTGTCAAGTGTTCATTGTTCATTCATAGCTGCCGCTAGGACTGACAATACTGACATTTGTGTTGTTAATTGACGATCCGAAAGTGCTTGTAATAGCCTATTTGAAGAAAGAATATTTTGATATTATCAAATTATATACAATATATATTTTTATTAGTTATTACACGGTAAATGTGATAAAACCCATTTATATATTTGCAAAAATAGCATGCACTATATGTTGCATGACGTGTTTTTCCCTACAGTGTCTCAACAAATCTCCATACAAGCTAATTTAGCCAAAATTCAAAAAGACGCCTAAATTTTGTCCCTTATTTCTCCAAAAATGACATTACTAGATGAAATAAATATCAAGTTATGATATTTTAGTCCAATATTTAAAAAGTTTGCCATATTTTACTCCAACATTTAAAAAGTTTGCCAAACCCTCTGTTGTAAAATTGTATATTCTTGATTTACAGCGTCAAAATAATCGAAGCTAACTAATATTTGATACTACTATGTTGTTTTTGATCAATTCAAAAATATATATTTTATCGCATTAAGTTTAATTACTATAGACCTGCACTACAGTGACATAGATATATATATTAAAATATTTATATAATAAAAAAAATAAGAAAAATGAGTTTGCATGGCGTTCTTTCCCAGCTCTGAGTAAGGTATACAGGATGTATTTGATGTAGTTCCTTTAAAACATACTTCAATTAGGGTAACGTATTTCTAGGGCGTATACAAAAAGTGAGCCAAACTCATCAGTAGTCTAAACTACTGCGCCTAAGCGCAGCATAATTATTTCGACTTCACGACTTTTACCTATACTGTGTCACACGTGGCCTAGTCAAACCAATGACGTAAATATCTACTACTTTCATTCGCAAAAACATAATATATCAATTTTATCTCGTTCTCTTTTACGCATGTACCTAATTTTTGGAATAAACCTAAACCACGTTTAACTTTATTAATAAACTTATAACTTAAGCATTTTAAAATAGCAATTTGAAGACAAATTTATGTTATCTTGTTTTTTTATTAAATTTAAAAGATTGAGTTGAGAGGCTTACATCTATTTACATGCTATAAGTTTTCGTCGTCAACGGCGCACTTTACAACTGTTTATACTTTTATCATAATGATTTTTTCTCAACACTTTAAAATGTGGTCCTACCGGCACGGCACGGTACACAGGTAGAGTCTACCTGTGACCACGGATTACTATAAAGTTTTCGAAACGTTGGGTTCTAAAATGTATTTTCGAATACCAATATTATACGCGATTAATCCGGTTAAAAATAGTTTCATTTCAAAATATTTTACTAATTTACTATTGCACACAACACTTTGGTATTGAACGCGAAGAGAACTAAATGTATAGAATATACAATGCCCAATGTGAAGAGACAAAAGCTCGACTTAAGTCTTAATAATGAAATTATAGATTTTAGCAACTCCGCGGTATTTTTAGAAATTACTCTGGAGTCGAAACTTCATTGAGGCACCCTGTCTTCCCTTGGAAGTAGACTGAGCTTTGCTGCGTACGCTGTTAGAAAAGTTAGGCAGATTACAGGCGTTAATACGGTCTGACTTGTTTATTTTAGTTACTTTCATAGTATCTTATCCTATGGAATACTGCCCTGGGGTAATGCGGCAGATGTTGCAACAATATTTGTAATTCAAAAAAGAGCAGTGCAGGCCATTTACAGCATGGGAGCTCAGGAGAAGTTTTTAATAATACGGGTATACTTACGGTTGCATCACAATTGTGGTAAGGCGGCTTTTACTTATTTCTTATAGATTAGCTGGTCTAATATGAGTCTACATCAGGTGTTCCACTCTACGTAATTTATTATATCCTAATATCTATAATATCCTGCTCAGGGTTAAAAGCTATACAACAAAATACTACTTGAACCATACTTGAAACTTGGACCATAAATTAAAATAATTCCTTAAAGGTGGTAATTTTCTTGTCTCATAAAACTACACATCAGATGTTTTAGACGATTGTAATATTTTTGTCATTTTAAGGCATTCTTGCCTCTCCGCCCGAATTTGCGACGTTGTGAATTTAATGCTGAAATTCAACGCATATCTTATACTTATCGGAGAGAAAAAAATACAACAATAAAAATATAACCATATCATCAAATGGGATCGAACAACTATCGTGTTTAAAGTCAGACAGTGGCGTAGCCCACTGCGGTGCGATGGCCGCAAAGAAAGTTTAATGATTTTTATTAAAATTGCTTGCTACCCTAAAAATGTTTTACTAATGCATCGTTGACTATCTTTTTATAGTTTAGCTAGACTATCATGGTTCTTCATCAGCTGTTAAATTTAAAGTTTATATTTCACGGCCAAATGCGCATCACGCTGATGAATTTTTGCTAACGCGACATTTCATTATTGCTCATAGTTTAGCAGGGCTTATATGGTTCATCATCGGATGTTCCAGATCTTTAATTTTTATGTGTCAAAGGATAATCTTCATCACGCTGAACGACTTTCTAATGTGCCATTCCCTTATTTCTTATAGTTCAGCTGGTTCATTATGGTTCTACAGCAGGAGTTCCACTCTTCGAAAACAATTGTACCTTTTATATTTCTAAAGCCTGACCAGGATTAAAAGCTATCGAACATACAAGTTTTATTCAAGTTGGTCCAGTAACTACGAAGATGTGCGTGTACAATCAGACCAACCTACAGACAAAAAAATAAAAACCATATATTCATATTCTATTACTGCTTTGTCATCGCCCTAAATGGTTTTTTCATAAAAGTATTCAATATATAGATGCAGTAGGTGTAGGCTTCGGCTGAAACTGAGATCAGATCCGAAGACTTGGCTTAGGCTTAAAAGCCTGTTTCAGTGGACACCAATACTCGAATATAAGTTTTGGTATATATATTTATGTAAATATTCTCCTAGTGATAGCGTGGGAAAACAATCAATAAAGGTCAGTCGGGACTAAGCATGCGCAAAATCTGAGCGCATTTAAGTATTTCACAACTGTTATCATAAAGCCCTGTAGCACAAATGATAACGTGTCGTATTCTCAGTCGCCACCCAGATTCGAGTCCTGGCCCTTCCATGGCCACCTTTTTAGTAACCTATCGCCAACAAACATTTCAGTCAAAATATTCTTTATTCAAATAGGCCACAGGACAAGGACTTTCAAATCGAATTAACATAAAATGTCAGTATTGTCCGTCCTAGCTCTCTTCAAATTCCTCTTTTCAAACATAGTTTCATAATGAGTAGCCTCCCGGGTGAGCATCAACAGTATTTAATTGCACACAATAACATCAGAATACTATAATGGGACCGAATAATAAATATACTTTCCCCAATAATATATTTTTAATCTTAATTTTATATTCTTCAAGTGGCAGTCTGAAATTATGATATTATCATAATTATTATAATTATGTGACGTGATAAACGATTTATTCACATTTTTAAGGCGAAAATAAGGAGATCAGAAATCCGTTTATTTCTACTTCTTGTATTTATACCGTGTCTCTCACTGTTTTTTAAATAATTGTGTATATTTTGGCGGATACTCAAACATTTACCCAAACATGACGTTAACTTTACACTTTCGCTCATTTTTAAGTGTATGAACATTTTGTAATGAGATTATTTGATTGGTTGTCAGTCTTACTATAAACGCGATTGGTTGTGGATTCGATTCTGATACAAGTATATAAATATTCTTTTTCTTCGCTCCTCAATAAACAATGTCTCAATTTCTGGCAGCAAGTGAAGAACCGAGTGTCTTGACCCTTTTTTTCTTTTGACGTGAGGAAATCCTTTACGGACATCCGCCTGATTGGGGACTCGGACGTGGTTATTTGGGCAGTCCG
The DNA here is from genome assembly GCA_038994665.1 of Podotricha telesiphe. Classification (NCBI taxonomy): domain Eukaryota; kingdom Metazoa; phylum Arthropoda; class Insecta; order Lepidoptera; family Nymphalidae; genus Podotricha; species Podotricha telesiphe. Next base: position 112,767 of record JAOYRR010000024.1, on the reverse strand, counting down.
TTTACTCACTAAAACCTCACGGTTCACCTCGACAGCCACTGGATGGGGCCACAGGGACTACAATCTACCGTGAACCCCGGCAGCGGGAGCCTGCTAGGCACGTCGTGAAGTCAAGGGTGGTGGGTCACCCTGGATAGCCTGCAGCATAAGAGCATCCTGCGTGCGCATACTCGGGCCAGGTCTGTAGGCGGTCATCTTCCTTCTCGAGCACCACTACCTCGTAGAAGAATCCAACCGCTTCCCACGACGTCTCGCAAGCCGCCATGGCCTTTACCACGGCCGGCAGGGAAATATCATCCTCTATGACGCCGCTCATCGCTTGGTGGTGAGACGCCCCGTCTGGGCACACTTCCACCGTGTGCTGGGCCGTCTCCTTCAGGCAGCCGCCGCAGCTGTTAAAGGGTGTACGCAGATGTCTTTTGAAAAAAAGATTTATTAAATGAAGTATATTATTTATTCATTTGAACAATTAAAATGGGACTCTTAGGCAGCACGTGTGGATTTTGTTACAAACTAGCCTTAGCTCGGACTACTGGAAGTTTTTATACTAATACTATAATAATAATACTAAGAAGGGTGAATAGGAGGCATCAACAATATCCGAAACAGGGTTGGTATATAACATCTTCCCTCATATAGAAAACTTCAAAAATATTTTTAAGTTTTAATATAAATGACTATATTATATTTGTAAAATGATAAGAATCACTGGGGCGTTTGGCAGTTCTAAGTCAGTGTCAATCTGTCCATTTTTTTATTTATAATCTTTTAAGATTCTTTTTACGGGGACTTAGTTTATTAAGAGAATCAAAAACGTTAATATTACAAGTAAATAGTAATGTGGTTGTATTCTGATAAAGTCTCATTAAACCATAAATGTATAACTATCTCGTCATATCATAACATCGGTGATCACATGTCCCCTCTGTTATCACACCGATCACAGGTTGTTGCCTTGTTGCATTTGTTATCACTAACTGACATCAAAATACACACTATATTGTACATCAATAAAACATCAATACAACATTGATGTTTTTACAATATAATTTAACAATCTTACTTAACTGCAGCTGCTGCAGATGTGATACGCGAACTTTTACACGAGGCGACGAACTTTTTCGGCGGGAACTTCGGGCGACAGATTCTCGCACTAGGGTCGAATGTTATCCTTGAGGGCTTCCAGGGTCTCGGACATTTTCACGTAAACACACTTCATAAAAGCCCACAAAAAAATATGTCTGGAACGGTTAAATTGGACGATCTCGCGGGCCAGTGCAAATCGCCAAAGCGAGAGATAAGACGACCCGGGAACGCCGCCTTTAGAATATCGGTAATGACTCGCGCATTGTGTGCCGTTGCTCCGTCCTGTTGGAACCACATGTCCTCCAGTCCTAATTCGTTCATTTACTATAGAAAAAGCTTTGTTGACATGGCCCTATGGCGCGCACCGTCCACTGTTGTCGTTTGACCAGCGGCGTGTTCGAAAAACAATGGCCCGATGACTCCTCCAGCGTGAACCCGCTCAAAGTGACAGCGCACCATGCAGTCACTTTGAGCGGGTTTAATGGCTCATTGTACATCACTAGTGGATTTTTGGTGTTTCAGAAGCGATAGTTTTGCTTGTTCACGTATCCATATCATTTTGATTTGGGTCGAAAAATGATCCACTTCGTCCTCGAGATTGAGGATGGCTTGGGCGTAGATTACACACGTTTGGCGGTCGATAGCAGTTGATGCACTGACTGGACTTTGTACGGGAACATGCGCAGGTCTTTGACCAAAATTCGCCTTAGGGACGACCGGCTGATGGCTAATTACAAGACACGGTGTCTGGTCGATGTTTCTGGCGACAGCTCGACATCCTCGGCAACAGCAGCGATATTCTCGGCAGAACGGGCGCTCCGGGGCCGGCTACTCTTGGCAGCGTCTCGTGTGGTCCCATACTCTTCAAGATTGGTGGCCAAACGGCGGAGTGTTTGTGGAGTCGGTGCCGGACGACCCGGGAATCGGTGACAGAATTCGCGCTGCGCCAACACCACAGAGTAATTGTTACGCAAAAAAATGGACACGATTATTTCGCGTTCTTAGGAAGTATATCGCTCCATGGCTTGTTCACTTGTATTCTACATTTGTCTAGTCCACAAATGTCCAAACAGATTTAACATTGGCCGCCATTTGCACAAATAAAAGCATCTTCCAATAGGGTGATTTCTTTTGGCCCACCTTGTATATGAATCTCGAGCAAGTTTTCTATACTCTTAATAACATCTTGTTTCCTCACTACCAAACTATTTCCATGTAATAGTACAATAATAGTATGCTCATTTGTCATTGTCATAATTTACTTTATATTAAACTGGTAGCTGGCCCCAGGGGAACAAGCATTAAATACATTTAAACAATGTTGACTTAGACATAATTAGAAAAAGTATAAATTTTTTAACGCAGCGGGATTTGAACCCGCGCCCCTTGAAAACCGTTCAAGTGCTTTGATCGCTAAGCCATGCGTTCTACATCCAGCTACGTCGAAATTCTGATACGCTTATTACAACTTATATTTTTTGTTAGTGTTGTTTTATGTTTTATTTTTTTGTGTTCTTAATATGCCTTTTTCAAGCGCGTTAAATGTGCGATTAACACAAAAAATATTTAATAAATAGCATTCTCTTTTGCCAAACGATTGTTCGTAGAATAATCTTTGGGTAGCAGTAATTTGTAAAAATCTCTCTACAGAGATGCTAACAACAAATATAAGTTGTAATAAGCGTGAAAATGAAGCGAAATTCGAGTTGCTCAGTTTGAGTGGGTGTTCAGAAGCTCTCAAAATAACTGGACGTTCTGCTTGTTCTTTCCTTGATATTTGATGCTAAACAGAGAAGTTTAGAATCTTCAATAAATTCAAGCGATCGAGCGAGTAATCTTTGAGCTTATGCTTGAGAAGACATTTTTGAAAAAGAGATAACTCTCTTATATAAAATGCTTTTTTCTCTTTAAACTTATTGAGTATGTGAAGCAAATCAGTATTTCTTTAAATATTATATTAAACCAAAACATCAAAACCAATTGACGAAATTTCCATTCAAAACAATTTCCATGGAAAAAGCGAAATGTATCACATATATAATAAAGGAATAAATAAAGGAAGAAATAAATCTAAATAACAAATCCAAACTGACTTCTCCTAAAATGCTTATATGTTAATACTCATAAAGAAATAAAAAAATGGAGGAATGATTTTGTATATATATATATATAAAATCGTGAATGACGTCTGGAATTTTGCAATGTATTAGAAATAGAAATAACATTCAAAAAAAGTTAAAAAGTAACCGGGGCAGTGAAATTATGGAACTTGCTTTTAAAATATACCGTACTCATGTTACAATAAAATAAATAAGGTTAAACGCGAGTATCATAGAGAGCAGTTACTTTCTGCAACCAAAAGTCCAAAAAAGCTTTGGGACAGGATTAGAACAATAGTCCCTTCAAAGCCCTCTAAAACAAACAATAACGGCTACCATTTTCTTTTGTACTACTTGATACAGATTTTAAAGGAGTAGAATCTATTATAATGAATTTAAAATGTGATTGTGCACCTGGATGGAAAAACATTCCTACAACTTTTTGAAAATTAGATAGTTATGTACACACCCCAGTTATTTGCCACCTTGTGAATCTTTGTTTTAAACCTTCCCCTTTCTGTTAAAACTATCTACAATAACACCAGTATACAAAGGAGGCAACAATAATAATACATGTAATTATAGACCTATCTCTGTGTTACCATCTCTTGCGATAATTATAGAAAATTTAATGAACTCAAGACTTCTTAATTACATAGAAAATTTAACATCATATCCAATTCACAATATGGTTTTTGACGGAAAAGAAGTACTAAGGATGCCATTGTAGCGCTATCTTCACATACATCTAGACTTCGTGATAAGGGCAAGAAATGTTTAACTCTCTTTTTAGATCTTAAAATAGCCTTTGATAGCCTATTCCTGTTGTTTTACAAAAGCTGGAAAGTATTGGTATTAGAGGCACTCCGCTGTTATTGTTTAAAAATTATCTAAATAATAGAAAACAGAGAGTAACAATTGGGGAATACATTAGTGGAGATTCCAGTGTATGATTTAGTGTGCCATAAGGGAGTGTCTTGAAACCTACCTTATTTCTAGTTTATATTAATGATCAAAACCTAAAAGTTGAAAATGGTGAAATCTTTGCTTACGCAGACGATACTGCAATCGTTTATTCGAGCACCGTAAAGTGGCTTACGGAGAAAGGACTCGCAAACATATCTTTTTAGCTCAAATCTAACCTTTTACTCTTAATATAGACAAAGCTAATTATATCTGTTTCACTATTAATAACAGAACTCAGCCCGAGAACGATTTAAAAATAGAAATGAGAGAATAGTCTATATGACAACACTAAATTTTCAAGCGTATATAGAGTATCTACTACTAAATATCTTGGTATTATGCTTGATGAACGGCTAACTTGGCATCCACACATAGATTTCACTTGTTTGTTGTACACAGAATCAAATAATTTGCAAAAACATAATAAAAGAAGAAATGTAACAGTATATGTTCCTCCTACGAATACTAAATTTGGTAACAATCAGTTTCAAAATCAGTCAAGATATTTATATAACAGACTAAATAACACAATACCCATACGTGTATATCCACATATATTTTATCAATGGAAGAAAATATTAACTGCCCGGCTGTTACCACTAAATTATGACAATACAGAAGCCTTATTGCAGCATTAAGTATCACGTTCATTATTATTTACATACATACATTTACATTCAAACACACAGTCACTCAAACACACACTCACACACATAAAGAGACACATACACATATAGTTTGCCCTTATTTTATTTATATTTTCAAAGAGGTTAATTTTCTCTATTTTATGTATTGTAATCATGAAAAGGTATTGTGAATATTTATTTCTTCAAATGTATGAAGTGTTACGGAAGAGCGGGGCCTCCTGACACAAGTACTAGTATTATATATACTAGTAACTTACTAGGCAGGTACCCTTACTTTGTATGTAACTAAAATAAATGTGAAATTGATATATATATATATATATATATTTATATATATATCCATACTAATATTATAAATGCGAAAGTCTATGTGTCTGTCTGTGACGCTTTCACGGACGGAAACCACCGGCCTGATTTGGATGGAATTTAGAAAGAAAATAGTTGATAACCATAGGGTAAACATAGGTATATACGAGTGTATTACGTATATTTGAGAATATACTTTATTTTTTAAAAATCAACCCCGAACAGAATAAGGGATGAAAGTTTGTATGAGAAATCTAAACCGCTAGACCGATATCGATTAATTTTCCCTGGAAGATTGTTGATGACGCAAAGTAAAAATAGGCTACCGATTTTTTCATAAACCAACCCCTTAGTGACGAAATATTGGATGATTATTTGTATTAAAAATCGCTTGACTGATTGTAATGAATTTTGGTATACATACCGTTGATACCCAGGATTAAACATAGGAAGTGGTTTAATTATTCAATGTTGAAATTAAATAATGTACTAAATTTACATACAAAAAAATATACCGTAATGATCCTAATACGATAAATGATCCCAGTACTTTATTTCCGGTAGGTACATTTATGACTGGAGAGTGCAGAGGTGGCATGAGCGAAGCCGGTATATATATATATATACGTCTGGTGATGCGGAGGGAGTTCATGTCTCAATAAACGCGATGGTTGTGTGTTCGATTCTTATTTCAGACAATGCTTATATTTGTATTTACAATTCGTATGTACAATGCTTATGCTTATATTTTTGTATTGAATTTTTTCTCTCTGGTATGACAAAGATATGTGATATATTGAACGTCGCGAATTCGGGTGGAATGCTGAGAACGGAGCGTCACTAGGTCCTGGGTGCAGAAAAGCGACGAGATGAAAAAAAATTTACAAACGTCTGATGTGGAAGACTCAGAGACAAAAAAATTACCACTATAAAGAAATTAATTATCATCTTGGGTCAGTTTCAATGCCAACATGTAGTAAATGGAAGTAATCAAAAGTCAAAAAGTCCAAAGTCAAATATTTTTATTCAAAATAAGAAGTGACAGGCTTCATTTTTTGAACGTCAAAGAATTTACCACCGGTTCACTACAGTTAATGCCTCAGACCGGAGAAGAACCGGCGCAAGAAACTCAGCGGGACTTCTATTTCTTTTTTTTTCCAATACAATAATTACAACAATTTACAAATTTATTAGTGACAATGATACCTTTGAAATAGACTGGAGCGAGCATTTCATTCCAAACTCGGTCTATATAATCGATACTTATATTATAAATTCGAAAGTAACTCGGCTTGTTTAACGTCAAGGAGTTTCATAGTTTTACGAAAATGCCGCTGAAAACTCCAAACAGCCATAGTTTGCGGGCGACGCCGCGAGCGTGTCGCTAGTATATATGTCACTGTCATGTCACTGTCAAAAGCTCCGACGCGAAACCGAGCGCTGCCGCGACGAGGAATAGCGAGGTTGAACGAGTGTAATCGGTAAAGATCGTGATTCCGTGTTACTTATTTGGTGGATTGTCTTGTGATTTATTGTATGTAATGGCAGTGTAATAATTTTCAATTATATCCTGTACCTAAGAGGGAATTTCAAGTCACCACGCCCGACTAGCAACGTGGTCGACTACAAGACTTAGACATGTCCTCCAAACATGTAGCGGATGTGTGTGCTTCACCAGTATATATAAGTATATAGGCATGAGACATATTTATATGAGAACTTTGTCGTAATGAAAACACAAAGCTAAAACGCAAAACAATGCACTTCATACATAATCGTTGCTTCTTATTCTAACTGGCATACTTTATATTGCATGAAAAGGGACAAAGCGAATATGAGCTTTGTAATAAGTTCAAATATGCTTCCATTTAAATTTTCCACAAGTATTTCAGAATAAATTGAATATTATATAGTTAATTAATATTTTCTTAATTAATATATGCTAAATAAGAAATAAAATAATGTGCAACCAAATAGTTACAAGCCTCAAATTCAATTATGACATGCATATTGCACATTGAAATGTAGCTTTTCTCTCTTTCCCTCCCCCTCGTATCTTCTCGGGTCACTCAGGCACGCGGCGAAGTAGTCGACGTCGCTCGTCTCTGCGCATGCCCCTTATTCCCGACTAACGCAGTGCACCTCATTTTAGTATTTAGTAAATGGTTTTAAAATACTTTGCAAGCACAATTCAGTGCGCATGCGTGATCGGACGAGAGTCAAATAAGTAAAGATTTTACACCAGCTGCATCGTAGGCCCTGTGGCGCATCCGATAACGCGTCTGGCTACGGATCAAAGGATTCCAGCTTCGAATTAAGCAGGGTTGTTTTGTATTTACTTTTTTATACGCTATAATTGATGTTGTAATCACTTGCAGTCTGTCTTGTCTTGTGAGAATATAATGAATGATTTAGATTTTTTTTCAAATGGTGAATAAATCTCATAATCTTTTACGTTTTATATATTTTATTTTTTTTAAAGCATGTAAAGAATTGAATGTTGCGAGAATATATTTTAAAATCAAAACCTACGTACATATAGCTATAGAAGTAATTCAACACTACTCTTGTTTTTTTGGCTTGACCAATGACTGACATGTCTTCTTATGCTTTGCCCCAGCTATTTAGTGTTCATTTAGTTTTTAATGTATTTTACTTTACACGGCTACTTCTAGGCTCGGGATAAGGAGACAACCTAGTGTGAATCACTCCGTCTCGTCTTTACGCCGCCATGCCAATCACAAGTGATATGCCAGTTATTTCTATTGTCACATTCGATTGATTTATTGAATACTTCAAAGATATATTTAGAAAACGTATAAAAATTGGAACGCAGCGGGATTTGAACGCGCGCCTCTTGAAAACCGTTAAAACCCCTGCGTTCAAATTTTTATACGTTTTCTAAATATGTATTTTTCAATTTCCTTAGTGTGCAACACTTTAAAAAATGTTTAAAAAATACTTATAAGATGTTAGTAATATAATTGACTTTACAAGTTTCACATATAATGAATTAAACTTAATTAAAATTGTTACTTCGTTTGAGTGGACTTTTACACTTTATGATATACTCCTTCCATAAAATTGTAAAGCCTTTGTAGAGCTGGTAATAATGTTGTTTTTTAAACTTCTCTATGAGATGACCATCTTAGTGATGAGATTTTTTTATTTCCCTCGAATGGGGTTCGAGCCCGCTACAATTCAATTTACAGTCAAATACTGTACCATTACGCTACGCCACTAGTACCGCAATATTCAATGACTTTTATTCGTCAAAGAAAACAGCCTGTCATCTGGACCATAAATTCTAAGACAGCATCTTAATATCAATATTAGTTCAACTCGTACTCTCGATTATAGGTACCCTAAGTACATATGCACCTGTCCAGGGTTCGAAGCAATACAAGACAAACTGCATATTCTATTACTGAATATGCAGTGTACATCTGTACAGTACATATTTTTTTACTGCTTCATTATTATATAGATTTACTTAAGAATAATACCTGCTTATGCTTTATCAGTAAAAGATAGATAAAAACAATAGTTAATTAATAAGTTCTTTGATTTTCGCGATTATTACACATTTTGAAATGAAACTATTTTAACCGAATTAATCTCGTATAAGTACCAAAATTATACGCGATTAATCCGGTTAAAATAGTTTCATTTCAAAATAGTTAATTATATCAGTGTCAGTTTTTTTTTTGCTTAACGTAGTGTCAAGAAAGACTCTGTTTTTTTTATTCCATTCGTAGAGATGCTCATATCTAATAGTTTTCCTTGTTACGAGTAAACTTGTGTTTTATTTGTAAATTTATTTCGTACAAAGTTGAGGGCGCATGCGTAGTCGAACGAAACTCCAATAAGCAAAGATTATACATCAGTTTCATCACAGGCCCTGTGGCGCAACGGATAACGCGTCTGACTACGGATCAGAAGATTCCAGGTTCGAATCCTGGCAGGGTCGCGCTCTATCTTTTTGTATTATTTTTATAAATTGTTTTTTTAATTCAAAGTATTATTATCGGCTATAGTCGATATTGACATTACGAGTACTTACGGTCTGTCTTGCATCATTTAAAAATGTCATTATCTTTTTCCATTTTCTAATTCTTTCTTTTGGAATATGTAAAATATGAAACTTTAAAATAGTGCATTTTGAGATCAGAAATAGCTATAATAGAAATTCAACATTACCTTTAATTTCATTTTGGCGTAATCGATGTCCTATACTTTGCGACTCTGCTCCAGCGCTATCATTGTATTTGTTTTTTATTCATTATTTTATTGCTTTCCTAATACTTACTTAATATTGTATTCAGTCAGCTCATCTTAATGAACTTAATTTAGGCAATTTTAACCGTCTGGTAAGAGTTACCGCTCACAAAACTGTCTGGCAGTAATAATTATTATGTTTTAATAACTAATAAATATATATATTTTTTAAACATACGTGAAACTAAGAATATTAGTTAATAGGGTTTTAGCCAATTTTGCATCTGACGCCTGTAAATTATTTGTAGAGTCAAACCCTCATAGATCAACACAAAAAAAGAAACAGAGTCTTCAACCTACCGTCAACAGTAAGATAGTGCCTAAATAAGTAGAGTCTAGCCGCCCTGGGATATACTTCTTACAATTAGCTTGAATCTTTGCTCATGTATGCAGATTCGATGACAATAACATTTTATTATATAATTCTATTATTACAGTAAATAAATCATTAAGTGTGCCAATGAGCGTCTCTTAACCCCCATTACTTGTAATAAAGAGTTTTAAATTCGACAAACATTTAAAAAAACGTATAAAAAATTGAACGTAGTGGGATTTTTATCCGCTTTTCAAATAGTTTAAGTGTGTGAATAACACTGTAAAATATTTGAAAAAATTATTATTTTTTTATTTTCGATTCTCAAAATGCATTTCGTTATTTCACTACAGAATGAAAAAATCGAAAATAGACAGATAGCGTAATTAGCATAAAAATAAAATAGATATACCGTTAAAATAGTATAATCTCACAAATGTTACATACATACTTTTTTCGCGGCTTTCCTACCTCAAAACAAACAGGCCCTAACAATTTGAGATACACCTAAACTAGAGGGCTAACTGACTCATTACCCCGTTTTCCCTTTTTCTCCACCTTTCCATGAATTATGCAAGTGCAAAAAGGTATTACATTAATATACTTTTGTTAATATTTTTTAAAGTGTTATTCCCACACTAAGGAAATTGCTGCGTTTAAAATATTTATACGTTTCTAAATATGCCTTTTTTAATAATATTATATTATAATTATTAATGTATAATTGAATTACTTTCACAAAAGGAAATTCTGCACAAATTTATCGCTTAATAATAATTATTATTGATAGCACAAATAAAAAGCTTGTCAGCAAAGTAAAGTTACCTAATGGATACGGTAATAAAGTTTGATATCGAACAGTAGGTTTGGGGTAGGACCAATATGTGGGGTCAATCAACTGAAGGGCTACCTTTTACTCTTAGCTACCCTCCTGTTTGGTTCACTCTGTATCGCCGCAATGATGTTTTTATACTGAGGTAGCTGTGAATTTCTAAGTGTGCTATTCATTTTTATCATTTAAGGCCTTATTTATGTATACGCTTTTCGAAAAACTATATACTATATATTTTGTTAACATTTTTTAAAGTGTTATTCCCACACTAAGGAAATTGAATTAAAAAAAAAATGTTAACAAAATATATATTTAATAAATAGCATTCTCTCTTGCCAGACGATTGTTCGTAGAATAATCTTTGGGTAGCAGAAATTTGTAAAAATCCCTCTACAGAGATGCTAACAACAATTATAAGTTGTAATAAGCGTATAAGAATTTCGACGCAGCTGGATGTAGAACGCATGGCTTAGCGGCCAGAGCGCTTGAACGGTTTTCAAGAGGCGCGGGTTCAAATCCCGCTGCGTTCAAATTTTTATACGTTTTCTAAATATGTCTTTAACTATATACTATTATTTCTTTTTCTTTGCTTTGCTTCTTTTTTCACGAAATTACATCAATCTCGTTAATGAAAAAAATATATAATATAAAGATGTGATGTGGTTTTTTCCTACACTCCACTGGCTCCACTGCACTGGTAGCTTGCATGCGTCTGACTCTTACTATCATGTGCGTAAAATAAGTGCGTTTGTTAGTAACATTTGTTATTTCATTTATTTTTAGCTTCTTTTAAACACTTGTGTGCTGGCCTGTAGATTTTCCTTAGTAGTTTTAGTCCTGCAACATAAAGTGTAGGTTCAAATCCAGTTCGGGGAACTTTTTACAATATATACCTACGTAGATTTTAGACAACCTACAGTAGGTAATCTAACTGGAAATCTAGAAATTTAAAAGAATCTAGAAATAGAATTTCTTGAAAATAAAATTAGAAAATTTCTGCGTCCGATTTATACAGGACGTACATCAAAAATATAATTTTACGGAGCTTATTAATGTAACACTCGATCGATCAGATAGTAAATTACACAGTTGAGTCTAGATTTGCTGGTTTAAGTTATAGTTCTTTTATCATAACTAGAGTATTCTAGAGTGCTTTTCTATTATAACTTGATTTTATTAGCAGTCCAGTGGCATATCGCCTATTTTATTAACTTTTGAACAGAGATTTCTTTAAAGTTTCTAAATCACGTTATGTTGTGTCAAGCGTCTCTGCTTCGAATATGCCTTAGTAAGCCTGTTGTTATTTGAGATTTTCTAGCCTTGCCCTTTCTAACCTTGGCTGATGATGGAACAGTGCTACAATACCATTTACTGCAGTATTTAAATGTCCAGACGTTCATAATCTGTTTTTGATACAATATAGTCGTCCTTGGATCGCGTTTATTTAATTTTGACATATGCCAGAGAAGAATGGTGATCCGTTAAGGTGGATGTACCTTGTTCAAACAAGGTATTATCTGAGCGTGCATCAAAAACTTAAATTTTGATTGTGTAGAACACATATTGGCAGAGTAGCCGATCAGAAAATAGATATCTTAGTAGAACAATTCTATTTACTCTTCGATTCCCTTGCGATTATATATTTTAAGTTTCCGTTAACATACCAACATGAAAGTTCTAACATAACCGGATGGTTATTTGATTCAGCTCTAGCTTTCTCGTTGTCAACATTAAGTTATGCTTATTAAGTAAATACAGATATATTTTTTAATTGAATTATAATAAAATCTATTCTATTGCAGATGTAGGAATATCGCCAGTGCTTTGGAAGCTTACAGGGGGGAAGAGCCCGCGGAAGCCATGCACCGTCAATAGGTAAGCAAGCTATCAAAACTTCATTTACTTCTACATTTACTCTATTTAGTGCTGAAATGTATTCGTTTCTTGTTGTAATATGTTACACTCGATTAGCATGTAATGTGTACTTAATTTGTTCCAGGTCAAAAACATGTAGAAAGGCCATAACACAGAAGTTACCAATTTAACTTCAACACACAAACATTTAAAGAGGATATTATTTAACACTACATTTTCAACAATAGTAAAATATAATAATGTAAGTATAACCTGTTTATTACGCGTCGCTTATAGTATAGATAATTTCTCATTTAAAAAAAATGTCTAGTTCATGGCATTATGTTAATATGTAAACTTAGCTAATCTTAATTTTTTAATAAAACCTCCGAAAATGTGAAGAGTTGTGAAAAGACGTTTGTGTGTGGGAATGGAATGCTCGCTCCAGCCTATTTCAAATGTTTCATTGTCACAAAAAAATGTATAAAATAATAAATTGAAAAAGTAAAAACTAGAACCGGCGCAAGAAACTCAGAAGGGAGTTTCTTGCGCCGGTTCTTCTCAGGTCTGAGGCATTTATTAATTTCACTTTAGTGAACCGGCAGTAAATTGTTTGACGATCAAAAAATCACAAAATTAAGCTTGTAACTTCTTATGACTTTAAGTTAATGTATGAGATGCGATGAAGTTGTGCTCAAAATATCTTTTTTAATTTTCAGTCGCGCAAGACAAACATGAAGAAATTTATTAAATCCAAATTGAGCCTGGAGAGTCCACGTCTCCCTGAACGAGGTCAGGCGTCACGTGAGTCATCTCCCTCTCCTGCAGGGCACCCGCGCTCACCGCCACCGTCCCCGCTACCACCACCACCACCACCACCGCCAACACCAGAACACGTCTTCTATCAGGAGTACTTAGACGTTGAACCGACGGAAAATGCTATAGAAGAATTTATTCCTATTTGTAGGGACAACATCAGAGGAACCTGCAATAGAAACGGCAACTGCAAATTTGCACATAGATTTGGAAATATGTCGGAGATGGCAAAAGTTTATAATTTTTGTCATCAATTTCAAAATTCGAGCTGCCCGTACGTGCGCTGTAAATACATCCACGCCAGCGTTTTTGAGGAACACCAATTTTATAGAACTGGTTTAATGAATATTAAATCGCTAGAATCGTTGTCGCCGCTGTCACAGCCGCCACCGCCACTATTGCTGCCACCGCCGCCACCGCCACCACCGCCGCCACCGCCACTACTGCTGCCACCGCCGCCACCGCCACCACCACTGCCCCCATTAACAGCATTGTGGCTGCCATCACTACTATCACTACCGCCGCCACCACCACCGCCACTACTACTACCGCCACCTCCACCACCGCCACCGCAGCCGGCATTATCAACACGTACAGCCACGTGGCTGTCGCTGCCACTGCCAGCATTACAACCACTAATAGCATCGTGGCAGTCGCCAATGCCACCGCATCCAGCATTATCACTACAAACACCATCGTGGCTGTCACCGCCACTACTACCACCGCCACCACCACCACCCCTACCGCAGCCCGCATTGTTACCACTTACAAGGACGTGGCAGTCTCCACTACCAGCATTACCGCCACTAACAGCATCGTGGCCGTCGCCACTGCCACCGCATCCAGCATTATCACCAAAAACGGAAACGTGTCTGTCACTGCCACTATCAGAAATACCACTACCAACAGCATCGTGGCCGTCGCCACCGCCACCGCAAACAATATTATCACCACCATCAGCATCGTGGCCACCGCCACCGCCACCGCATCCAGCATTATCACCACCAAAAGTATCGTGGCTATCGCCATCGCCACCGCATCCAGCATTATCACCACCAACAGCATTGTGGCCATCGCTACCGCCACCGCAGCCAGCATTACTACCACCAACTGCATCATGGCGGTCGCCATCCCTACCAGCATTACCACTAACAGCATCGTGGCTGTCGGAACCGCTAGAGGCATTACCATCACCAACTGAATTGTGGCTGTCGCTATTACTACCGGAATTACCACCACCAACTGATTCGTGGCTGTCTCCACCGGTATCAGCATTACCACCACCAACAGCATCGTGGACGTCGCCACCGCGACCGTATATATCATTATCACCACCAACAATATCGTGGCTTTCGCCACCGGCGTCGCCTTCGCCATCACCGCCACCGCTGCTTTACACGCCACTTTTACCTATGCAACCGTCGCTACCGCCACTGGCATCTCCGTCACCACCACAGCTGCTTCTGATGCCAATTTCACATTCAGAACCATCCTTGCCGTCACCGCCGCCAGCACGATGGCGACAGACGAGACGACCACACTCATTGGCGCCCCTGCAGTTGCCACTGATGGACCCATCGGTGGTGCCATTGACGTCATCCTCATCTCCTCCACCGTTAGAACTCCCAAGTACGTTTTATCAATATTTTAATGTATGACAGAATATAGGGCACAAGTTAGGCAGAAATAACCTGGTGTTCAGACACTATCGGTACCACTAGGTTATGTCTACGCAGCCGAACACTGCACCTTGTCTCACCAAAAGTAACCAAGAATAACGAAATATGTTAAATATAAACATTCACTAGATTGGCAATCGAACCCACGACCACCGTGTACAGTCACACTTGCCAACTGCGTCATGAATCGCGATGGGGTTGATTAAAAATAAAATACATATTTGATTATAAATTGATTGTCTTGTAATATTGTGCCAACTCTTTGCAGGTCCCTCAGCGGTGACCGCAGATCGTATATTCAAAATGCCACCGCTACCAACGCCTCGGTAAGTGCTTTTGTTGTAGCCTCTTAAAACTACTATTAAAACTAGATATATTTTTTAATGTCTTGATCTTGAGATCGAAGTGTCTTGCGACTAGATTTTTATGCATTATGTAACGTTTCAGAAAATTGAAGACCACAAGAAGAAATAAGCCTGGGTCCAGTTCAGCAACCGCTAAACGGCGGCGTATTGACACTTGTAAGTTTAGTCCATATAAATATACATTGCGAGTTAAATAAAAACTAAAGCGAAAGCTCCATTCTAAAATTATCCATACAATTTTTACCATTACCAAAAATCTGATGCGGACGGCACCGCATACATTTCGTAAAAAGTTAGTTACATCACTTAAATATGTTTTACATACAACAGGCTCTCGTGATTAATTATTTAACTTCTTTGTTCGACGTAGGTGTACAAATCCCGCTTGGATTCTTTCTATAGTATACAAATCACTTTTAGAACCCAACGTTCGCATCCTAGGCCATCAATTCCTCAATTTCAATCAATTTTCCTTATAACATAGTTTGACTGGCATAAGTTCTACTACGAGTATTTCGACTATTGTATTTCCGCCACAGATGAATGGAGCGACTGCCCGTTTCAAGAGTACAGTAGCGACGACAGCGATAGCTCGCACGATCAAGTGCAGCCGTCACCAAACACAGAGCAACACCTGGAGCCATTAAATACAAGAAAGGACATTGCCACAACCATTATAATGAATAAAGTGTGTTAAATCACTATTAATTTATTTATGAGACCATATATTTTCAGGTCTGCCACTCGACGCGTCAATAACGTGTCTCTAATACGAGCGGAAAGTGGAGAACAGAGTGTCTGAACTGAACTTAGAACTCAAAAG
Organism: Podotricha telesiphe; assembly: GCA_038994665.1. Taxonomy (NCBI): domain Eukaryota; kingdom Metazoa; phylum Arthropoda; class Insecta; order Lepidoptera; family Nymphalidae; genus Podotricha; species Podotricha telesiphe. Next base: position 96,703 of record JAOYRR010000024.1, on the reverse strand, counting down.
ACACTCTCCCCTTTTCTGCGTTCTACTTGATAAATATAAGGAGTAATTCGTTGAGCGGCAGACAATTAAAAATATTTGTATATAATTACTCCCCCGAGACGATTGGCCTCACTATTATTTCACAAGTGATTTTACTTATTTGTTACCAGGTGCCGAGGGTTGTGCTGACTCCGCTGAGTCCCACCACGCTGAAGTGGCTCCAGGAGAGGAGTACTAGCGTAAGTTACATATTGTTATTATAATAGTACCGCCATCGTGTAGCGGTCGGATCGGCTAGTCGGTCAACGGTCGGTCCGATTTCCACGATTATATTGCATTGAATAAAGCTTAATTATAAACGCTTTGAAGGACGAAACATCCGACAGCTTTAATATTTTTTTTAAATATTATTCACACGCCTAGGATTTGAAAATATTTAGAAATGTATAAAAATCAACATTGCAGAATTAGAACCCGCGCCTCGTTTTGATACATACAGATTCAGGCAACTCAGTTTACAGATAGGTACTGTCTGTCTCGTTATCGTAAGTAAATATGTATGTATATTTGTTCCAGACGGTACCACCTGAGATGTACACTAACGGCTAAGTAGCGACAAGTTAGCGAAATGAACGAGTAAGTTATGGTAAGTTTTGATTAATTTTTATCAAATTTCAAACACAAATTCCAAGAGGCGCGGGTTCAAATCCCGCTGCGTTCAAATTTTTATACGTTCTCTAAATATGTTTTCAATTTCCTTAGTGTACGAATAACACTTTAAAAAATGTTAAAAAAAAACGAAGAATATGTTTGTACGGAGAGTCTTGACACTAAGTTCACATAACATTCTCTGAGCTCTGAGAAGTTCCCCCTGCTTTGCGGGAAAAAGCGTGAAGCTGAGTATCATATACACTTTTGAACTTCGAACATAAATTATTGTTCCAGGAAATGGCGAATGAAGTCCTGCATTTTATACGCGACTACAACACTGTGTAAATGGCAAAGTCAATTTGTATGTTAATGGCGCTTTTCACCAATATAGTGTAGGAAATGTGACTGAGGGCTCGAGGGTTAGTGCTACTAGTTTTGTATGAAATAATCAGACTTGGACTTTTACTACCAAATATAAGCTAATAAGCTTTCAATTTGATTACAATAATACTATATTTAAGACATCTTAATGTATGTAAATAATTGACTTTAGTTTTTAATTTAGCGTTCCTTAAGACGTTGTGTATATGTATACTTGAACGAATTTATTGTACGTAAATGAAAACCGCGAAATGGCGGTATTCTTTTGGGGCGGTATTTTCTCCTTCAGAAGCTCTAATCTAACGTTATTTAAATATAATTGTATAATTGTACATACACGATATACATTTACATATATCGTGCATTTGAACCAATTTATCGTAGATACAAAGGTCAGTCCTATCTACACTCGCTTCCGTCAGACCGTAGGTCCGTTTGTCTGTTTGTCCTCTTGATCTGTCTTGAACTACCATGTGATTGTTACTACAATTTAGTCGAGAGTTCTTACGAACTTTACACAACCTAACCGAACCTTTAACTATTTACAGAAAGAGTTCTTTATGTATATGTATAAATATGTGTCCGTATGTTTGATCATTTCTTCAGCTTACCAGTGTAGAATTAAAAGTGTAATTTCTTACACTTTGTAGTGTTAATAATATTCTACTTTAAAAATAATAATAAGGAGTATTTATATATAAATTGTAATGATATTTCAAACTTTGTATCGCTATTTACATTAGAAATTAAGCTACTCAACTAGTATCTAGTAGTCTAAATATGTGTTAAACTAACAAAAAAATTTATAATCTATAAATGTACTTCTAGCACATGTAATAGTAATAAAAGATATCATCATCATCAGCTCTTCTCCGTCCACTACTGGACAATGGACAATGGACAATTAGTCAAAAACTCCGTTTGTGTCCATTGGTTGTTCCATGTTTATACGAAATATTTTCGTCCAGTAGATGTTGACGACTTCGTAAGGGATGAGAAAATTGGTGGAGGATAATGTTTCTATGGTGCGTCGTGTAAATTGGGTTTAGGGTAACATATAAATCTTTGACTATATTTTACCTTTGCCTGTAACATGTAAGTGTATTTTTGTACTGAAACTTTAAATTCGCTTGTTACATTTCGTTGGCTACTAATATTCATCATTATTTATTATTCATTAAACTGTTCGTCTAACCACGAAACTGCACGCGTGCTAGTACATCCGTATGTACTAGCTTCATAACACCCGTGTGTTATGAAGCTTTTGGGTGGCACCTGCCTAATGCGTATGTGGGGCATAAAATAGTTAGTATTCGGTTTTTAAAAATAGTGATGTGCAGGACAGCCATGCCTTGGAAACCTTCAGGAATCCACTGTACGAGCCATCACCTACAAGAAGAAAGAAAGTGACGGAGCGACCCGCGAGCGATAGCGCTCGCACCATCACCAAACCTAACCCGAGGGGTTCAGGGTGTGGGGACGGGGGCTACTTGGCCTGCAACGTACTGCGGATGGCCGGCCCTGGCCGTCCCAACCGCGGCCGCCACCACCGCAGTGATCACTCCCGCTGCACCTACCCCGCAGATGACCACCCCCGCGCCCGCAATTGCATCTCAACAAACTCGCGGCTATCATATCGCTCGACTGGACAGCCCTCCAGAAAACCGAAGAATCCACGGAAGCCGGAGAACTACCGCTCCATTACCCTGCTCAGCTCGTCAGCCAAGTTGTTCAAAAGATGCTACTCCCTCACATCTCGGCGCACCTACAACTGCCCCCCGAACAATTTGGCTTTCGCAATCGACACTCGACCACCCTCTAGGTATCAAGCGTGGTCCACTTCCTCGCGTCCGCTGTGAACAAGATTAAGAACGCAGCCGCCGCAGCTAGCCGATTTTAGGATTGTAGCCGCCCTTCTTGACGGCCGCAGCGTTCTAATGCGATTCGACACCTGCACATCAGGGGAAAATATTACAGCGGGTGAACCACAGGGCAACATCCTATCTCCTTCCTTGTACTCGCTGTATACCAATGACATCCCGGCGCGCGACGGAATACTGCTGGCACTATATGCGGACGTCACGGCGGTGGTGGCCAAGTCGATGAAATCGCGCCGTGCAGCCGCATTACTTCAAATGTCCCTGGACCTGCTGCCTGACTGGATGGCGAGGTGGAGGTTGACCCTCAACATCACCAAGACAAAGCTGGTGATGTTTGGGGACCCTTCGCCGCTAGTCCTGCAGGGAATCAGGCAGCGGAAATCTACCCATCTAGGGGTCGTGCTTGACCGCCCCTTCAGAATGACCCTCCAGGGGAAGAGGGCGATAAACTCATCAAAGCCACCCTCTTCCTGCTCCAACCTCTAACGAGACTACCGCTACGTACCAAGCCCGCGCTCTACAATACGTACATCAAATCGCCGCGCCGGCTTGGTACGCTCAGGCAGCACATCGCTCCTCCTGACTCTACACTCGCCCACATCCTTCACAGGATGAGCCATGATGCCATGAATATGGCTCTCATAGCCCCCAGATCCCCCCCCCCCAAGACCCGCTCACATGTTTGTGTGGCGCTAAGACCCTGAAGTCGGATAAAGCCCTGAAGTCGTTTCTCCTCTCCCCCCACAGGGGATGAGAGAGAAGACCCGATGATGAGTCATGTGCAATATAAATAATAACATTAAGCATATTTGCTGGAAATGTGAGTCCGGCCTAGTCAGTCCAATTCTCACAACTGATTGATAACTCACAAATGTTATAAATTAAGTTATATTTATATTCATAACCTATATGCTAATTATTATTCAATAAGTAAATGTCAATTTCAGACAAGCATCTGTGTCTTTATGCAAACATATGTTCACTAAATGTGACTTGGTCGTAGTATTTATTTTTTATGTGATAAGATAAGAATATATATATATATATATATTCGTTAGGCAAAGACGAACAAAGCGTTGCTTCTATGTCGGTGACGTCATATACGTTTGCGTAGTTTCGAGACGGCTTTAGTTGCCAAAGTTGCCAAAGTTGATCAATTGTAAGTTATTACTGTCTATAATATATACTTAACTCGATGTATACAATAAATGTATGGTTGTAAATTTAGTGTATTTTATTTAAACGGTCACTTAAGCCCCTTTTCGCACCCCCTTATCGTACCCGTTGGCCCTAATCCAAGTAACATTTGTTTCAATAATTAAACTTGTTTAAAGTTTGTCGTAGAAATTATAATTATTTATTGTATTACTAATGTTATTGAGGTCATTGAAGCTCAGTGGTCTTTATGCCTTTGGTTTATACGGCAAGACGGCAGGATTCAATCGACATTGATTTTGGGCAACGTATGGAGTGTCTTAATACTCTCTGTTCACTCCGACTACCGTGCTGTATAGGAAACACATGCGGCGTGTATTCAGTAGTTGCATGAACTCATACACTTAATTCTCACATGTATGCCCTACACACTAGACTATAGTAATGTCGCAGGATTAGTTTGGTTTTCTTAGCGCTGTCTGGACTGTCTGTGCTCGCGCATCTTCGTTGTAAATGAGGTATTGTCAACATGGAAGTTGTCAGTCATAAAGCCCAAGCAAACGGAGTTCCGGGCTACAACTAGTACTAGTTTGTAATAAATCTTCAATCATAACATTCCACTCACTGATTTAATATTTACTCGTCTTTGTATATTAATATATATTAAATTCTGTAAATATTTAAGTAAATTGATTTACTCATACATTAGTTCAATTTAATATGGGTCCACCTTCGCCGACAGCATTTTTAATTTTGCATTGATTTGAGTTACAAAGCTACAATAATAAAATACTATAATCATTATCGCTACTGAAACTTAGAACTTTTTTCAGGCAATCAAGTCAAATCAAGAAATAGTTATATTCTCAATGAATATTTAAAAGACAATGACAAATTATTAATTAACTATTAGAGATTATTATGGACTTTTACAAATATTGAGCTAAGTCGTTTTTTATGAAGCTGAGATTTTATTAAAAAAAAATACACATAATTCCTAAACTTATTTACTTTGTATTCTGTGTGTGTTCCTACATTATAATACTGAGGTGAATCAAATGTGCAGTTGAAAAGTACCCAGACGTGTATTGTGAGGGCCGTCCCCACGGAGAAATAAATCTAGTCTGTACATGGAAGATATATGATGAAAAATATTCTCAATTTAATAGAACTCAAAACAATGACTTTCAATTTTACTTTCTGTTTGTCTGTGCGTTTGTGCACGCTAATCGTCAGAAAAGGCTTAACCTATGTAAATGCAGTTTTGACTATTGTATTTTGGTAAAGTTCCCTTAACACTTAGTGTAAACCAAAAACCTACGAACAAAATTTAAATTATAAATTTAGAAGGTTGTAATTTAAGTGAGAACGCGGGCGGGTGATTTCTTTCATTGCAATGGGCTGGAGACAGCTCGGTGTTGGCTACCGCCACTCAGCACCCACGAAACGCATTCGGCTACAGTGGGCATTTAGGGGTTCAGACTGAACACTAGTGTGTTGCTATTTGCCATAGCCTACTTGTTAAGTGAAGCGCCGCAAGCGAGGATTGTCGCGTCTCCGGAACAGGAAGACGGTACTCCTTGCCAACCATTAAAGTAGGAGCTTGGCAGTTGACATATCCTCCTCAATCCACTACAAGCTGTTTTGACTTTCATTAGCTCTCAAACGTACGTAAATTTAATATAATTTTGTTTATTTTATTTTCATTTAATTAGTTACGTTAGAGACATTATTTATATTTTTAAAAATATACAGATTCCGCTGATTAATATTTTTTATTTTCTATAAATGAATTCATGAGTTAGATGTGTATGCAAAATCGCGACGCTAGTCAACTGGACACAACCCACCACTTTGGCAGTAATAACAAAAGACATTACAATCGCACTTCGTCATATCTATATGACATCATCTGCACATATAATAAAAATGTAACTAGTCGCTGTCTCTTCATGGAAGATATATTTACTGAATATATTATTCATTGAATGATGCTTTTTGCCAAAGCAATTATTTTTAATTTTATTTTCTGTTTGTCATTTTGTGCACGTTACTCTCAGAAACGGCTTAACCGACTTTAATGCGGTTTTGAATATTGTGTTTAGTGTTTATTTCATTTCAATCGGCCCATAAATAAATAAGTTACAACAATTTGAATTATAAATTTAAACAAAGTGTGTGATTTAACTGAGAACGCGGGTGGGCGAAAAATGCGAAATAGTTATAATCGAGTAGTTTACGCAGGTAGAGCCGAGAGCGGGTCGCTAGCGTGAGATTATTTGTATAAAACAACCACTATGCAGAAGAACGATGCTTAAACTTGAGAATATTTGGTTTTGGTTATGGGTTCAAATACAACGTTGGGGAAATGCTGTTTTGTAACTATAATGTATTATATATACAGAATGATATACAAAGAGCCGTCTAACATGAGTAAAGTAGCAGTTTACAGCATTAATTGCAAATATTACTTCGCTTTGCAGGTTTGTAAAGAAGTTTAAACAAATACTATTTGATAGATATTTTAAAAATATATAAAAATAAATTATACTATTATTTAATCTAAGCAGCTCGTCAATTCCTCCACCACGACTTAGCAAAGTGGGCGAGCTTCAGCAATGAAGAATACAATAAAATAGATGATAACTAAAAATGGAACTACTTTATTTATTTATATATAAGCTCATTAATGTATCAACCGTGATATCGATTGTCAACATCGATATTAAATTGATGTATTTTGACAATACTCGAATCATATTGGCTAATTATATACATTTTTGAAAAGCTCATCAATGCCAGTTTCGTTGTCGGTAAAGGGTGTCTAAATAAAACACTAACTAGTGGAGTTTCTCACTCTTTATTTACTACATTTGGAACATTTATGGGCACAGATGTATAGCACTACACGTACACTTACAACATACTAAAAATATAAATAAATGGCACTAATTTGACAAGTTTTGGTTAAAATTCTACTAAAATAATTTTATTCTAATATAATTTACCAAATATTTCTTACTGAATAAGTACACTAAATTACTTAAAAATTAATATTGAATGCAATGCAAATAAAATAATTACTATCATACATAATACACCACTAAAAAATATATAACAGATCTGTAAGACTTGAAGTCACCTACCGAACCTTCTAAAGGATTAGAACCTGCTAAATTCGGTTTCAATTTAGTCTATAGATTACAAAGTTAAGGTAAGGTAAAAAAGTTTGAAATTATTAAACATTAGTTTATATAAAATCTTGTTTTGAGAAGAAACGTTAAATTTGTATTTCCATTGTTTGAAATTATTTTATGTACATCCACTATTGTGTTTACCACAGTTAAGAAAACAGCTTATTTTTGTTTTTACAGATAATATATGGTTCCTCTACGGAACCATACAGTTCCTACAAAGGAACCATATATTATCTGTAAAAACCCTCTTAAATGTATATTTAAGAGGGTTTTTTAGGTCATTTTATGTACATCACTAAAATTTTGCAAAGTATTGGAAACCAACTTCTCACTCTGAGAAGGAACCTTATATTTAACATTATTTTAAGTTATGTACATCACTACGATTTTGCCAAGGTTTAAACTGACCTCTCACTGAGGATAAATGTAAATTAATTCTACAAGTCAATATATTATGACAATCCTAAATATGTACCAATATTATTTTAAAATATTTATTAATATAAGAGATAAGACAATTCAATTTATTTGGCTAAATACTAATCAGGACCGGAACTTACCTTAAAACTTACATAAGTGTGTTTTGAAAACTAGTATTATAAGTATATAAGTCATGCTAGATAAGATTACTTAGTTTGAGTATAGAATACCAGCAGTATTCGAACTTGTTACCTGGTTATTACAATTATCTTTATATAAAAATTCTTATACTTTAGGATATATATTCATATAATGATATTATCATCTTAACCTATTAAGTAGTATCTTAGTTTTTAACCTTGTTTTTTAATATTTATATAAAATGCAAATGCAGGTATAGGGTGTTGTAATAGATTTCTAATATCGATATTGAATTTAGATGTTGTTTAACATATTCTTATCGCTATCCAATATACTAGAGTCCTCAGTGTCACTAATATAACCGTCCATTCCCGTATAATGAGTGGGGTTCATTAGAAGAGGATGGGCGGACAACGCTTTTAAATCCCGTATGGGGTAATGCTCTACCCACGATTTGCTGAAAAGGAAATAAAAAAAATAAACAAAAAAAATTGACAGCTCAAGTCTGAAATGTCAGTGACATTAGCATAGATTAACCAAAGAAAAAGGCCGTGTAAAAGTTGGAAAAGTAGGTGAAATAAAATAAAAAGGTTAACAAAAATGAAATAATAATAAGTAATACAGTCCTAGTCAGATCCGACTTTAAAATAGCTCAATACCATTCACCACCATATACGCTGCAACCGCAATCGCTAAATACATACAAATTCTTAAAAAAATTATATTCTTTGAATCTTTTTGATTTGAGTCCTCATCAGTAATATCACTTTTTACATACTTGGGGTGTGCGTTGAACATAATAGGTAAAAACTCGTCCACTGGAAGTAAATTGCTTAGAGGATTTGCTCTCAGCAGCTTCTCTGCTCCGCGTAGCGTGAGGACATAGCCTAAGGTCCAGTAAGAATAGAGTGGCTCCACTGTATGACTGGTCACTTTGGTCTCGCCTTCCATCAAAACCTTTCTCCCCAGGTATCTACAACAAGAGGAAGTTGTAACTATTTAACAAATGAAACTCTGGACTTTTGCTAATACAATGAACTCACAATAGGTCGTAGTGGATGTTTTTTATTTCTGCTAACATGCGGGACAGCTTCTCTTTGAAATATGAAACAAAATGAATGTCATCCTCCATTATCAATGTCATCTTGTATTCCTTGTCAACAATCTGAAAGTTCATTAAAACATTAATATTCTTTTTGATTGAAATTGGTAAAAGGCAATGAATTGTGGAAGTAAATTATAAATACCTCTTTCCATATGTTATAGTGACTTAAGAAACAGCCTATCTCGCCAGCCTTCATTGGTCTGCAAAATTAAATTTATATATAAGAACATTAATTTAAATAAAAATTAAACATATTGTTTTTATTTACCTTCCGTGATATGGATCCTCGTAATTTTTCATTAATTCAACCCCCAATTCTTGTAGATCTTCACCCGTCAAGTCCCTCAAAAAAACACAAAAAGAATAGTGAAATTATATTTACGTATAATAGAACCAATGCCTTGTCCAGGCCATCTACTTACTTTCCATCAATTGCTTCAAATATAGTCACCTCCATCCCAAGTTCTCTAAAACTCTCTATCATCAATTTCCTCCTTTCTCTCCGTCTATCAAGGTTTATCATGTAAATTTTACACATTCCAAACAACGATTTGTCTGGAAATGTGATATATTTATATAAAGGTGGATAAACATGTAAAATTAAGCCTCTACTTAGAGCTTCTAGTCTTATATTAGTGAGTCTTCTCCTTTCCCTCTCTGGAGTAGAGTTCTCGGCGGGGATAGTAACGAAACCATAGAGCTGGTCATTGCAAACTTTTATCCGAGCTCCTGAAATATTTTGTAATAATTAGTTTGGTTGAAAGGTCTGAAATAATTTATATATATTGAGAATAATTTAATTTACTTAAATAGATTAAGTCAGATTAGAGCGATACATGGACATGCCATGTCAAAATGGGTGAATATTAGCGAAGCTCCAGCCTATTTATGATCTACAAAAACAGTTTGATGACTACTTACCAATTTGATACACGCTTACACAGAAAACCACAGTGTCATCTTCAGGTCCATCATATTTGATAATTCCTTCAGAAGTATAAGTAAAATGCTTGGCCGCCTTTGGTCTTAAGTCTATTAGAACCGCTGAATTTACCAACGGAACATCATGGCACCCCTTGTAGTCGGCATTAGGAAGTAATATATTATTGTAATCTGATGTCCGTAAATAGGAGTAGTCACTGCTCATCCCATGCCTGAAGAAATCGAGGAGTTTCAGTTTTTTGATATATATATATTACTTTATTAATCTATAATTAATTACATTATATTTATTTGTTTAAAGATATGTTATTGTCTTACCAGAAGTTTGAATATAGACCGTCTGACAAGAGCATGGGTGCAACCACCAATTCCTCCCGGATTACTAACGATTGTAACGTCAATTTGTTTGTAAAGATGACATCAGCATCTATCATCTGTAAAACACATTAATTTTACTAAACAAAGCATTGGCCTAATTAGATGTAATAATTTACATAAAAATATTGCCTGTTTGCTTGTAGTCTTTGTCATTTATACTTACTAAAATATAATCAGAATTTAATTTTCTGGCAAAGTTTAATGCCCTCTGTTTTAATTTCATAACATGTTTAAATCTTGTTGGAGTCCACGATGTTACATTGGGTTCATCTTTGTGGAAGTGAGGTGTTGATTCATTTCCATAGAGATAAATGCGATTATATTCTGATTCAACATTACTTCTCCAAATCTTTAAAATCTCTATACTTTTATCTGAATTGTAGTCTGAGTAAAACCTAAAAACCAAAAAATATTTAAAATATATTATTATTTAAATTTAAGTTACAATATTTGTTTGGGTTCAATGACCCACAAAGCAAATCTGTATATTCCTAAAGTTTTGAAAAAGTCAAGGATGTAATGCCTAAGTACTGGGAACTTTTTGGTAAAAAAAAAACATATTCAGTGTCCAATACTTGACAGTAATCTAATGTAAATGTACTGCTAATGAACTCTTATCTAAACTTAACCAATCACAATTATCCACTTGTATGCTTTATATTATGTTTCTGTATCCATTTCCTCTGCTCTTTATATTTACTTTTATTCAAATTGTTTTAAATTATTTTACAAATTTTGGATTCAAAACAAAATTAAAAATTAGGCTAAATATTGTCCTTTAAAAGTTTTTTTGTTTGGTTCATTTTAAATAAATATTTTTCCAAAATCTTCTATTATGGATTTTCATTTTGTAGCCATTTGCTACTGTTGCCTTCATTTTAATATGTAATTAGTCATATTGGGCCAAGGTGTACCACAATCCAATGTTGGTGGTCCATAGCCAATGGCCAATGTCATTTTGGAAGTCAATGGCCAATATCTGACACTGGCCACACCCAGTCAGCTTACAACTTACCTAGGTTATAGAACTAGAGTGCAAATGCAGATCAATACATAATCACTACAAAATGGCTGGCTTTTCAATATCAGTTAAATATTTATATATGACCTGTGTTTGTCCAACTTATATCAGTATATGCTTTGCTGTTGGTTCATGTTTGTTAATTGCATTGGCCAACTTGTTGGCCGGTAGTTGGTAAGGTTAATGCAGAAGCGCAGCCTTGGATCAATACAAAATCAGGACAAAATGGCTTCCTATATTTCAGCCTAACATATAGTGCCCATTTTAGAAGCAAAACAAAGTAAAATTGAGATATTTTCTTCAATATATTAATATAAAATATTTTTTGTTCATATATATTATTTTTTAGTTTTGTTTTTCTTATTTTTTATATAAAACACAGCCAATAGAAATTATCTTTATCTTTCATAAACAAAATAAATACTAACAATTAATTTTTTAATAGTGAAAAGTTTCAAAATATTAATACCTTCTTATGAATGAAGGGGTGACACAAAAACCAGATTGTTTATGATTTGGAGTTCATTTTATCTGGTCAGCGTAACAGCTTAGCCCAGTTACAAAATATAAAATATTACCTGCTTTAATAATTTTATGATGTAGCTGTCGCCGCCGCTAGCTTTATCGCCTGGCCTATATATGTATAGGTCAATTACCTCGAGCTTTTAATAACTAGAAACTTACCAAATTGTTATTTTGTCCTTCGGGTAGTCCAAGTCGTATAATCCAGCCAGGAAATAGGGTAAGATGTATTGTTTGTTCCTCACCAAACTCGCGATAGTAATGTTAGGAGCCCCTGCGTCACTGAATGTCGTATCTAGCGATGATGAATGAGCACCGGCGAAGGAGAAAATCACTGCACATATTAAATATGTAATTCCTGGATGCGCCATTGTTTCAAAATAATAGTTTCACATCACACAGGTCGTCACTTAAGGAAATTTCGGACTAGAATAGGGCAGGGTGCGCGGAGCGGGCTTTTATAGACGCTCAAATAAAGAGTGCGCGGCTCTCATTAAACCAGCGCTTTGCGCAATCTATCTTCAATCAATAGCTGAAGCAAGGAACATTACACTGTATAGAGCACTGAAGTCTGGATTTTAGGGCGGGAAAGGGGACGGCGAGAAGCGTCATTTGAAAGCTGAGCCGAGGTTGCCATTTTGTGAAGACAAAGAACTATCATTAGATTTATATATAAATTACTTCTATTACTAATTTTATTTTACTATAAATATATAAAAATATCGATATATATTTTAATTAACTTTAAATAAATAAAAATATGGCTTAGCAATATAAATATATTTATTAAATGTTTTTATCATAATTTAGTTCTAGAAAACGGACTTGTTCTTAATTAAATCTTTCCGTGCATTTTTATTTCCAAAAAAAAAAAAAAATGTTCAAATTAATTACATTTTGGGTTTTGGTAGTCGATACGATTATGGTTCCCATTGCAGTGGCTGAAATAACGACAAATAATTATTTACTCATAATTATAATGGTTTTTATTTATATAAATTACGATTAATAGTCTAATACAAGCGTTAAGTGGAAAACGAATCTCTCTAAATGCCAGCTACGCTAAATTGAATAGATGTTTGATAATGTAACATCGGAAACGCTAATATTAAGTAAGATTCAAATCTGCGAACGTTATTTACAAACGCCACATACAAATTTTCCTACACAAAAGTACCAAGCTAGATATATTATATCCATCCTTGATTCAACATTGACGTTAAGCCCGACGGGGAGACAAATCAATAGTTGCATGAAGGGATGCAATGCGCGTGTTCATCTAGAACTTCACCTGGGTGTGACCGATGCTGTATGTTATATATTATAGGTACATTTACCAATTTTGCAGCCAACATTAATCAATAGTCATCTCGGATGCTCTATTACCTATGGGCTACGAGTAGCTTGACCTCCGACCTTTTAGCGAAATGTTGCCACATTACAAACTGCAAGAACTGTAGCAAGAAATTATAAGTTAAGTTGGGAGGGAATGTTATAGAAAATAAATTTGTATTTGTGATTATCAAATAATGAATTATACCGATCGTCAAGTCAGCCATAATAAGTACATTTTCGTGTTTTGTTAAATTAACTCGTAGTTTACGATATATTGCGATATATTTAAAAAAAAAAAATGTTTAAAAGGTTTCGGGACTAACACTAGTATTGCAGTGCATCAGATAACTTACTTATAATGGTGAAAGTACCCGTATAATAAATTGAAAAAGTTTTCAAATTCAGTTTTTATTTGAATTTAAACGGTGACATTTGTTACATGCTACGGTGTTTGTGTTATACCTGTTGAGAACCCTCGACCTCGCAAGACCTCGCTTGCGGATGCTCTCGTCGTTCATCGTTCATAATAAGACCCAGTTGCGGAGAGTGTAGAGAGTCTAGCGTATATATATAGCGGGGATACCGTACGGTGTCGTGGATGGCACGTGAGTCCAGCGATAATACAGGTCAGGGGGGAGAAGGCGGTATGCTCATCTCCAACTCCACTATCCCAGTGGAACTACTGCGAGAGGGTCGTGGTGATCCTGCAAGTTATAGAGGCTGCGGGCATTCTGGTTGGAACCCTGGAGGCGACGTTGGCCCGCAATAGGTGGGGCGTCCACCGAGACGTTGTAGCAGTGAGCACAGGCGTTCCTGCGACGTCTCATCAGGGTGGAGAGGGTTTCCGCGGGGTTTTAGTGGATAGTATCGGGTTTAATTACATAAGTCCCTCAATACCGTCCGTCCCCACAAGGGTCTTCCTTGCGCACGGTCGGTCTGCATAAAAGGTATTTCCCAGCGTTACAATACTAACCCATGACAGTCAGAATCTAAATTTCGACTACGAATATACGAATAACGAAGTACGAAGACGATGATGTGGCTACTGTAATGTCTCTGAATTTCTACGAGGTGTGTGACGCTGTGCCTCTTGAGTTCGGCGTTCTTGAGACTCCTCAAGAGATTCGTGGAGTCCAATTACTTTACTATTCTGAACTCTTTTAGAATTACGCGATAACATAGACTTACTGTAGCCGGGCATTTTGTAAAACTTAACAATAATTCAAGCTGGGAAAAATTAACTCAATAATGTTAAGTTATACCTACAAGTTTTTTTTATTTACAGATAAATACGTTATTGTTAAAGTATTTTCTCCAATTTGGTAATAAGCCTTATCAAAATAAATATAATAGTCACCTTTGGCATTTCGTGTAGATTGAAATTGTATGACATACATCATTGTAATAAATAAATTAAGGCAATAGATTTAAAATTACCTATTAATTAATTATTTAAATTATCTTTAGGCATTTTTTATTATTATGGTAGGTATTCAATTCTAGTTATTGTCGCCTAAGTATTTCACGGCGACAATTCCTGGAATATCATCAGCTCCAGAACCATCTTTTTGGCCCTCAGTCTCCTGAGTGCCAAATCCATCCACACCATGGGGACCCATAACTGAAGGGGATTGGACCACTGACTATCCTTCATGCGCTGAGGGTGGAGCCATTCTAAGTGAGATGTTCTCAGGCTGCTCCGGAAACAAATTCACTACAAGGTGCAGGAGGTGTTCAACTACAAATATTCTGTCAATGGAGTTTAGTAAGACCTACTGAAACATTAGAGCAGTCAGAAATATGACGAAATTAAGATTTTGTTAGAACATCCTCTCGATTAAGGAATCCGTTTGTGCAATTTGAAGCCAAAAACAAATACGATTGTAGTAAATAACAAATTAAAAATAAATTCTAGATATAGTCGATTGACTTATAAAATGTATATCCAGTAAATACTTCATAAAGCGTGTAAGAAAAAAACGTGTTACTGAATCAGCCTACATTTCAAAACTCCGTGGACGAATTAACTGTAGAAAAGCTATACTTATATTCATCAATCTATATAAGGATATTTGAGGGTCTTGGGTAGTCTAAATGTTTCTTAATTATTTTAGATTTTCCAGGAATTTCACTGTTTTATAAAAAGACCGCCGAAAATACAAAACAGGTATAATTCACGCGCTAGTTATAGATTCGAATCATTTTTATTATTGTTTCAAGTTTGACTCCATTAAGTGGAAATTGAGTCCAGTACCGCTGCCTTAATGTGCCATTAAATTGTGATAATAGTCATAAATCATATTAATAGTAAGTAATTAAAAGAACCCAAAGATGCTTCAATAATTTATTAAGATAATTTTCAATTTCCATATACCATAATAAAGCGTATCGTTGACATGTAATCTTCTATATACCTCTTCTCTTTAGATCCATACCAAAATATACTGTAAATAACTCTCTACATAAATATTCTCCATATATTATATTACCACAGTATATTCAAGCCATTTTTCTTGCAAAGACCATTCCAAAAATAGAGAAATACCTACCATATATTCCATGGTTCAAGAGGAACAATTATATTTAGTTGTGACTACTGAATATTATTAGCTAGGATAATTTTTTACATCGTTTAGCGGTTTTGGTTCGCCTTGTTCATCATATAAATACAAATCTTTACTTTTTTCACTTAAATACTAATTCATATACTTTTTTAGAATATATTTGTCATTTAGAATATTATTTAGAGTATTTATTTGACTTCATTTTTATATTTCTTAACATCTACAAATTTTCTTATAGAAGTGTAAATATTCATCTTTAATTCTATAAATATATGTATGTAAATCTAAAAGTTAGTTTAGAATGTTTGTGCTAGTATAATAAAAATTGTAGATTTAAATCTTCCAACAGTAAACAAATTTAACACTAAAAACTATAACAATATTTATTATAAATATTTCAAAAACTTGAACTCATGTAAAGATAAAAAACACATCTTAAAGTTACAATTACAGAAAACACTCAAAATACTGAATATAAAGTAGTATTATTTCAAAAAGAAAATATATGTAAAAAGGGATATAAAATATTTGAATGAGATCTTAAATATCAACAATATAATGTTATTAGATCCTATCGCTAAGTGACAATAAATCGAACCCACTATAAAAGTGCACTAATTTTAGTCTTTATTGTGTTAAAACAATGCAATTTCATATATATATTTTCTCTTATATTTCAACTGTCAAGTTTTTAAACAAATCCACTTTGACACTGAGAGGAATGCCACAGATAATTAAACGGCTTCCGGTAAAACACTTAACTATCAAAAGTGCAGTACCAAATTTTCTTTAGGTCGCTACGAAAGGATTAAGAATGAGATATGTCGTATTTTTATTCACTTGCACTAATTACGTATATTTTAGAGCCATTATTTTACTAACAACTTAACTAATATTGTTCAGAAAACTTTATTCTTCAAAGTTGACTAGGGTAGTATTATCGACATATATCGTGTCGGATTTCTTTATTTCCGAGGGGGGTAGGCAAAATGGAGGGGGGTGCGACCAAAAGCCATTTTCAGTGCACACAATTGAAGATTCACCCAAGATTTCGTAACCCTCCTCACAGGAATATATTATTAGATCTCCAACAGGATATTTCGATTCCTTTGACGAAGTAGTCAAAAGGCGGCCATTTTCGGGCACGAGCGGATCTGGACAGTAGATGGCTGTAAAATAGAAGATAAATTTTATGATGATAGAATGGAAATTGTTTAAAAATTACTACACACTAATACAACCTCACAAAAGTAACTTGAATGTAATTAAATCATCGTTTTTATATATAAAATTAAATATTCATTTATTGATCAAACCATAAGAATCTAGTTCAAGACACAAAAACATGCGATTTATTTCACAAATGGTAAAGTAAAGTAGAGGCCATTCTGGGGAGTTCAATAAAAAGAATACAGCTAATGCTAACCTAACAGAAACTCAAACTCGTGTCTTTTCGTTGTATTATTTTTACTCTGTATATATACATACATATATACAAATGCAACAAAATATATAAATTGTACATATCGATATTAAGTGATGTCCAGACCATATATTGACCATATATAAGCTTATAGTATATGTGGCCACAGTGGCACAGCGTCTAATTGAAGCTAAAAAAATGAAACTTTAAAAAGCTTACGTATACAGCGAGGCACATCGCCGCTCCACCTGCCGTCCAGGTCGCACTCGAGTCCGGGCGCGCCCACCAGGCGGTAGCCCCACGCGCACGAGAACACCGCGCGCCCCCCGTGGGACGAGTTGTGCTCGATGAGGCTGAGGGCCCCCGCCGTGCGGAGTACTGGGCAGAAGGTTTCTACACATGTCGGCGGTTGTGAAGACCAACGCCCTGTGTGGAGACAAGTCGAGACTAAAGGATGCCCCAATTATAAGCGAAGCTCTAATAAAATGAATATAGGCTAAATTAATATTAACTACAAGCAAACTTAACTTTTATACTTTCCTGGCAAGTCTAAGAAGTCTAGTCTATAAGCTGTGCAGTTAGATTAAGATTCGAGATTGTCATTTTTATGTTATAAAACATTGTGATTAACTAATGGGATTTTTTTTATTCTTTAACGCATATATTACAATTAATTATACATCAATTTGTTGCTACCTTACTTAATGTGAAAATAACCACACAATGTGAAAAGACATATTTAGAAAACGTATAAAAATTTGAACGCAGCGGGATTTGAACCCGCGCCTCTTGAAACCCTTTGTTTTCTAAATATGTCTTTTTCAATTTCCTTAGTGTGCGAATAACACTTTAAAAACACATTAAAATGTAAAAAAAATACCAAAATGTGATTTATCATTCATATATATGACACACCAGTCAAAGCCAAAAGATCAAAGACATTTGAAAAACGGTAAACTAAATGTTAGTTTACCGCTTGTGCAAATGGCAATTAATTTCCAAAATGGTAAAAACACACACGAACTGACCGTCACCCATGCAGTTGACAGCAGCAGGGCCGTTGAGCTGGTAGCCCGGCTGGCAGCTGAAGTAAACAGAGTTTCCCAGCCGCGACCCTTGTGCGAACTGATGAACATGGGGTGACGAAACGTTAATCGGCGGACAAACTATGTCTGGAAATGAACATATATATATGGATTTATATCGACACTTACGTCCCGGAGTTTTTCAAGTGAACTTAAATAGGTATGTTAGAAAATGTAGTTGCATATGAACTTTGTACTTGTTTTTTTTTTTTCAAAATACTCATCTACATTATATAAGAAACTTTACGGAAATTATATATCTTTTATAATTTTATCACTTTGTATAATTTGTATCTATCATATACAGAGTGTTTAATTTTAACTAAACTTTTGAGTATGATTATTTTAATTCCTTATCAAATCTAGCTTTAGAAGCCGTTTTGGAAATTTTAGCGAATGTGTATAAAATTAAATTCTATTATATTTCCAAATCGTATCTCTTATATGAAATTTAAAACACTAAAAATTAATTAAGTCTTAATAAATGTCTTATGCACTGACGTTTAAAAAATGATTAGATATATGTTATTATATTAAAATAATATTAAATAAAATTGCATAGAGATTAATTACAAGCTAGGCAATAGTAATAACTATGATTTACTAAGCAGAAGTATGAATAGCTAATTAACTAAATTTTTATGTCGTAATAAAATCTTGTATGTTTGTATTATTTAAATTCACAATACATCAAATAAAATCAAAAGATGGTAACAACAGTTGTAACTTGGTTTATATTTTTTAACATTTTTTAAAGTGTTAATCGCACACTAAGGAAAATTGAAAAAGACATATTCAGAAAACGTATAATTTTTTTTAACGCAGCGGGATTTTAACCTTTGAACGGCTTTCAAGAGGCGCGGTTTAAAATCCCGCTGAGTTCAAAATTTTTATACCTTTCTAAATATGTCTTTTTCAGCTTGACGTCATAAGGTCTATGTGATGTTCAAAAAATCAAAACAATAGTAAACGTTATTACATTTACTTATTGTGTATGCAAAATCCAATATGTAGTATTATATAAGCTTGATTATATAAGCTTTATTAAATAAGCTTTATTTTATAAGCTTTATTGGAGAACCAAAATCACCACCTGTATAAAATTATATTTAACTTATTATAATTGTTTGTATGTTTTGCCTTTTTTACTTAAAGCATATTATAGTTAAAAAAAATAAGAAATAAATAATAACTTGTCATGATTGTATTTAATATTAGTGCTTATGTTATAAATTTTTTTCAGCTGCACGCTTTTCCCCACTTAACATGGTAGTCAGACCGAACCTAGTGTCGAGACTCTGCCTTCTCCACCCTCCGCCCGATTTCGAGACATATTAAGTGTCGGAACTCGACACCGCGCTGTGTTGTTGTTATTATTTTATACTAATAAAGTATATTGATTAAATAAATTATTAATATTTGTTTTCCGTACCTTATTTTATTAACAAGAATCTAAAAATACCGTCATCTAAAGCAACATACATTTATTTTTAAATTAAAAACTTACATGTTTAAATTAACTTTAAGATATTGAATTAAGCATAATAAAAATGAACTGAAAACAATAATTTATCTTTCCACAAACCTTTCAAAAGAAACCAAATAGAAAAATGAAACAAAACATGGCATCCCATGGTTATAGTCCCAATCAGGGAAACATTGAAAAGTAGCGCGATTCGAACCCAGGCGCTTAGAAATTGTCCAAATTCTTACTTATATGGGTTTTGAAAAAGTACACTACAAGTACCACGAACAACATGCAATACGACTCACTAACAACTTTAATTGCGACGGTGTTGGTGCTTCCGGTGGGTAAAGTGCATGTGTAGTGGTCGGTATGGTGGGAGGAGACGCGAGCCAGGACTAGTCTGTAGTGGATGTCGGTTTCTCCTGTGTGGCTGGCCCAGGCTGGTAACAAAGAGACTTGTAACAGAAAAATTCTATTTCCACTGTGAACAATACAGTGTAAAAGCAGCTTAATAATAAAGTATATTTTCAATTTGAACTAAATGAAGACTTATCAACATCATTATTTTATTTAATTTAAGACAACAACAAGCAGGGTAGGCAGGTAGGCAGGCTGTCAAAATACTCCCGTTCCCCACTTTCCGTCCGAATCAGAGACATTGCGTATTGAGTGGCGGAACTCAACGCCGCGCTCGGTCTTATCACCAGAGCAGAGGTATGAAAATAATTTAGACATAATTAATCCCCCGAGTGAGAATCGAACCGACGACCGTCGCGTTTACACTGCACAGCATTGGCATCTAATTGTTATTATTTTGAAATAAAATAAAAAAAGTCTAATTAATATATATCAGATTTAATCATATATCTTAATTTGTCTTACTGGTACTCAGTATAACTTATTACTTAATTATAATATTTAAATAATTAGAAAAAAATTAAAATTCCAAACCCACCAGAATAATGCCTATAAGATTGTGTCCAGCTCCAGTATGGCCTTCCCAGAGACCTTGGCCAGAGGCAGTCCAGCCACACTGTACTCCCTGGATAAACATATAGCTCACCGCTAAGCTCCACTATGGCTGAGCCAGCCACTGCTATATATTGGATGGTTGGTGGTGCTCCACCTTTACAAAGTGAGATTTGAAGTAAATTTCAATTTAATTAACCTACTTTTATTATAAAATACAATCAGAAATATCATAGTCACTTTATTTTCATGTAATTCATAGTTTTATTAATACTTTTTTATAGCATAATATTTCTATGTCAATATTCAGTGCAACTTGTTCAAACATCTATATATATAAAAAAACTGATACAGAAATCTCTATAGTATAACAAACAATTAAAGGGAAACAAAAAATATATATATAAGCAAACATCTGTACAGTACAGTTAAAAATAACACAAAAATGGATAATAATATAGAATTTACCTGTATAATTAGTTATAACAGATGTGGGGACACATTGAGGCATTTTAGAAGACCATTCTCCATTCTCACACCTCAGCATATTGTCCCCTGTTAGCTTGTAGAGACCAAAGTGCTTGCATCTGGCCACTATGACCGAGCCATGAGGGTAGTATGTGTCAATCTGTTTAAATAATTTATATATATATATATTCATTAATTTATTTTTTGCATTTATTAATATTTAACTTAAAGCTTTATTTTTATACTTATATACCTAAATTTTATTTCCAATACATAAAACCTTATGATATATATTCTGCGGAATGTTAAAAAAATATATTTTAAGTTTATATATAGAGAACTTTTACAAATTTCCTAATTGTCTAGTAGATTATAACTTGTAGACTTCATTTCAAACCTAGTATGCACACAAATAAACATAAGTTGTTTTTTAATATTTATACTTATATATGTGTAAGTCAGTTAGATCAAATAAGGCTATTATATAAACAAATAAAAATACATGTAACTCCTTTGACTACAATTTGAACTTAATTTACTTTTAAATGTCTTTACAGTTAAAATTCAAACTAAAATGTTCTTAAAAGCGACAAAGAGCCTAATAAACGTAAATAGCTAATTACTGTAAATTAGAATAATTTTAGAAAGCACTTAAAAAGCAACCACCAAAACCAAACACCATTTAGTTTGTTAATAATACAAACTAACTAACCAAGGACCATCGATAATTTGTAGCTCTTTTTCTTAATTAAAAGGTTTAAATAGAAAATTTTAATATCTAAATTGTGGCACATTGGTAGTGTCTTTTACATACTATGCTCGTAGGTTCAATCTCACTCAAAGAAAAACTTCGACTGATAGGAGAAAGCGCGGCGATGAGTTCTGCCTCTCAACACGCATGAGGCAATATCCAGAATTCCGGCGCAAACTAGTAATATTACCACACCTAGTGTTAAAACACTGTCCTTTGCGGGTAAAAGCATAAATATGTCTTTTTTTTATAGAATAAAGTGTAGAAAAATCCTCTCCATAATAATACAAAATGTCAAAATTGGGCGGGAAGTTAGCACTTGTTTCTTTCTGCCTGAATTTTCTAACTGAATCGAACTAAACTAAACTATAATAAAAATAAAGGCCTAGTGACAATCAACTAATAAACAAGTAATCCTTAAGTTATATAATATATATAAGGTTAAAAATAACATTTGAAATAAAAAAATATTTAAAGCTACTTACCAAAATGGAGTCATTTTTGAAAGCCGCAGCCAGAAGGGGATTTTGATTGCGATACAGACATTCTCGCAGAACTGGTTGAAATCTACCGTCTGGAATATTTTCACCTATTATTTCAATTAATAATAACGTTCTCAGCCAAATACTATACCGTTAAATAATAAAAATGGAACGAAATATAACAATAGTATGTAATTTAATTTACAAATTCATTGGACAATTGAATGTATGAACGATTTATACATAGACACCGCAAAAACTAACACAAATCAATAAATAAATAACAAATCAAAAGGGAAAGGGAAAAGGGAAATATACTTCAGGGATGCTAGAAGTGTCTGCGGGGTACGCCAATAGCGAACGGCTGGTCAAACCAATAGAATGCCTTGGCGCGCTTCCCCCACCAGACCCAGCGCTCACCAGACCCAGCGCTTACAAGGCATTGCAATTTTATTTTTCTTTTTCTATTAAAAGATTATTTTACAGACTAGTTTTATTTGATAGAGATATAATTTATTTAATTATGTTATAAGTAATTAAAATTCACTCTTTGCATTTTTAAAAATATACAAATATTAAATTTAAGTTATATTCTAATGTATATTTAGACTAGTATTTTTTTTTACATTGTAGAGATATAAAATTCAAGATGAAAATTACATGAAAAATATGAACTTTTTCAACAACAACAATTAACTTTACATGAACAATTATTAAAATAAGTAATTATTAATGAATTAAATTGCTAAAAATAAATACTGATTGTAAAAAAAAAAACAATTTATGTTCGTAAAATAAAAATATTAGGAAACCATCACTTGACACGTCCATAGATGGTGAGATGTTTGAACACTAATAACAATATTACTATTAGTAAGTAAAATTTGACTATTTTAAATTAACTAGAATAGTTTATTATGGAAATTAAATGATGGTTTTGTATTTAAATTTATTTAAATGTCAAATTAAAAGTTAATAAAATGTTGTGAATAGTGAAAAGGATTGATTATGTGGAAAATACTTGTGTGATTGATATTTGCTATGGAGGGGCGAATCGCTGATCGCTGGGAACGAAACTTTGTAAGTAAAATCCATATTGGCTGTTTTACTTGTTTTATTTAAAAACCTGTAATATTTCCTGTAGTTATTTTGCTGTTGCAATATTTATGCATAAGCATATTTAAATTATTAAAAGTTCAAACTATGCTTCCGTTTATTAGTTAACATTTACCTAAATTATTATATTTATAATAACAAACAAGAGTAGATCTAATGACCAAATGGTGATCAGAGGCTCTACTCATAATTTTTTTATATTTATTCTGTGTCATCTTCGACATATATAATATTATTTAAGCATATTAGAATACTTACTCGGCGTTTGAGAGCAAAGAGGGCCAACCCAGTTTCCATCGATGCACTTGATCTTGCAAATAAGCCTTTCATTTGTCGGTCCAATTAGTCCCGGGAATTTTACCTGGATTCAAAAAATATTATGTTATAATACAATCAAACTAGAAACATAGACAGCCACTGTGGCAGGGAGTGAGGCCACCGCCAAACACGCGTTACCTTACCACCAGGCCTTTAAAGACTTTCCCTTGTACCTTCAGTCAAGCAATGATTTCTCAAATGTCTATTTACAAATATAGCCACATAAATGAGAGTTTATTGATTTAAAAAGCATCTGAGATAAGCTTTTAACATTTAGCAGTTAGTAATTAAGAATACTTTAATGAGAAATGTTTGTACTTTCCAGTATATAGGCCATAGCTACAGAAGGTTAGGCTTCAGCAAGTAATATGTGCGAAATTATAGAATATTATATAAAATGTAGCCATAGATGTTACTTTTGTTAGCTCTAGCGTCCATTGTTTTTGGTTTGTAGTTACTGTCTGTCTTACATCGCTTACCTCTGATATTTTGGAGAAATCTGATCTGAACCTTCCTATGTCAAGGTTGTCATCGACTGTAGTCACGTCGGGGAGAGAACATTTGAAATCGTCTGAAATAGTACGATTCATTCAAATAATAGTTTATAGTTCATATAGTTCAAAAGTTATAAATTAGATTATTATGGCGCAATAGGATAGGTGTGGCTGTACACGCGTTGGTTGTGCGTTCAATCTCCACTCAGTGAAATATTATACTAAAATTATTTTCATGTTTCCGGTTAGAGAAATTGCGACAATTTGGTTCCACCACTCAATTCTATCTATATAGTATTAAAAATATTCTAATTGAAAGACAAAGGCTTGTTTTAGTTTGTTATCAATATGACATCGTGTTGATAACAAACCAAAATCTAAATGTTATAAATATGTTAATTAAGCATGGTTGATCAAAATAAAATCAAAATTATTAATAATATAATCGAATTCATTTTAATTTGTTTATTACTATATACTATATAGCAATGATAATTATTACTATTTATAGTTTTTTTTTTATTAAAGACTACATTGTCATTTGAGCCTGTCATTGTCATTTGAGCCTTTGAAATTTGCTTCTGGATTTAACATATTCACTTTTACTACAGCGTGTCTTAATAATGTACACATTATTTGTACATACATGCATATTTTTACATACATATTTTTTCATCACGACACAGTTTTTTCTGTGAATTATTATGTCTATTGGTATCTACAGATGTAGAGCAACAGCAATATATCACATATCGTCCATAAAATTCTTTATTTTGGCCTTTTAATAATAGATTTCATTTATCTGGCTTTTGTTTTTGTTACGATTCAACCTGCTGAACAGTAGAAACTTCCATGTTGTGATCTGCGGGCTGAACAGCAGGCTGTTCGATGTGCCGCCAGGGCCACGGAAGATTGTAGTCCCCGTGGCCCTGGCCAGTGGCGGAGGAGGAGGAGCACCGTGAGGTTTTAGTGGGTAAACGGACGGCCCATATCTGCCGGTCCGGAGTCCCACATAACCGCGTCCGAGCTGAACTGTCCGCGTAGAGCTGAACCGCAGATTGGTCTATATGCAGATATTTGGGCTGAACACTAAGAAGTTCCACGTTTTAATCTTGTGCATTGTTAGTGATGGGATTTACTTTAATTTATTAACAGACGTTTTTGTTATTCATGTTTCATCTTTAATATTTTTTCCCCACTTCAGACACATGAGTGACAGTGGTAAGCAATCACTCACAGGTATTTCTAAATCAAAACAATATTTAATATTCTTTTACAATTCTGGCACAATTTGACAAACATCCATATATTCTGTGCACAGGCAACACGTTCCGAATAATCCAGGATCAGGTGATTGTAGATGTTATCTTGTTTTAAACAATTAAGTTTTTTAAGCTGTGTCCACCATTGCAAAGGATTGTAATGGATTCAAATAAAACAGTGCATTTTTAACTAGCTAAGGTTCTATTAAGAAGTGATAAATAAATTCTAATTGTAAGACAAATTTAGTATTTCCTCTGCCTACGGACGTAGATATATGTGCTCTAATATTATAAAAAGGAATTGTGTGTTTGTAGCAAGTAATTATTTTCAGAACAAACATTTCATTATTTTGTTTTTTTTAAAAAAAAAAAAAAAAAAAAAAAAAAAAAAAAAAAAAAAAAAAAAAAAAAAAAAAAAAAAAAAAAAAAAAAAAAAAAAAAAAAAAAAAAAAAAAAAAAAAAGCGCTTGAACGGATTTCAAGAGGCGCGGGTTCAAATCCCGCTGCGTTCAAATTTTTATATGTTTTCATTTCATTGTTACGATTAAATTAAAAAATCTACTCAAATTTAAAAAATCCTTAACCATGAGGAAGCATTACTTTCGCTCAAGCTAAACTATATTTTCAATTAGAATAGCTCTCCCTAAATTGAAACACTGTAACCTGACGAATCAAAACATTGTCTATAAAAGTAATTATTTTACGTTGAGTGCGAAAACTATTGACGATATATAAACTATGAAAATAGTGTTCTATTTCATAATGAATACCTAATGGTAAAGCTAGTTTCATTTACGTACTTGAAACACGCTTTTGTTAGCTTAAGCCAGTAGTATCAATTTTAACATTTTTAAGTGTTATGGTTGCATAACTTTGGAAATTGTAATAATTTTTAGAAAATGTATAGAAATTCGACCAACAAAAATAAGTTATAATAAGCGTATAAAAATTTCGACGAAGCCGGATGTAGAACGCATGGCTTAGCTGTCAGAGCGGTCTTCCCTAGAGACGCAGGTTCGAATGCCGTTGCATTAAATTTTTTATAAGTTTTCTACAGTTTTCAGAGAATGTATAATTTTATGTATCAATGTATAAATTTCTTACGACGATTGTAAGAAATTCATACAAAGTTATTTTGACCCCGTCTGATTGACTTAAAAATTTACGGATTATCCAATGGCAATTCAATATTTAAATAAATGACCTGATTCCTGGACGACAAGGACACAAATAAGTTTAATTGTGTAACTTTAAAGCTTTACCGGTATTCTTAAAGTAGAAGTTACACAGGACCCAGTTTTAGTCTTATACAAAAGATCTTCCTGGGGCCTTGAATATTACAAAATGGCTCCGGGATAGAGCGCATCTGCGCAATGTATTGATTTGCCGACTGATTTAAGTCTAAAAATATACAGAACCCGGCACCCAGGCACCCCGAGACTTCGAAAGGAAATATTAACAATTATAAGAAAATGATAATGAAGACATATTGTTGCGTTTTATACAGACAATATTCCTTAATAAAAAAAATTATAAGAAAAAGATATACATTTACCCAATATAAGAGAGTCGTTTGTCGTTGCGCATAAAGCGGTTGTGGCAAGAAGCAGGAACAGTATTAAGCCATTCATTTTGATGGACCGTTTGTTACAGTTTCAGTAAATCACTGTGTAAGCATCTCCCGCGAGATCGTCGCCCGGGGAGAATGTAAACTCTACTGAGCAAGGAACATCGGACTCTATATACCGAGTACCGGCTGTTTATTAGGAATGCTCTATATATATCGATATATCATAAAATATCGATATATAGTCACGATATACAGCTTCAACCCGTTATTACCCATACACCTAATATAAACCTAATACGATATGTACAATCGATATGTTTTATTTGATATATAAAACATATCGTATATTGAAATGAAACTATTTTAAACGAATTAATCGCGTATAATTTTGGTATTCGAAAATATATTTTTGGAACCCGACTTTTCACTTTACAGTAGTCCGTGGTCACAGGTAGATTGTTTAAAATAGTTTCATTTCAAAATGTGTAATAATCGCGAAAATCAAAGAATTTATTACATATCGTATATATATTATGAGAAATTATACGTACATTCTATTCCTTTTCTTTATTCAATTTCTAAGATATGATTATTGAAAAACTAGCTTTCGCTATAGCAAAACGTGAACTACTCTCCGTTCGGTTACCATTACTGCAGTAAAAAAAAATACTGTCTCGTGTGTTGTATATGTAGTGGGTGTTTTTACTGATATTTATCATACAATTTAGGTAACTGTTAAATTATTTTAATATAAACAAAGTACTTACGATATATCGAAAATATCGATATCGATTTATCGTTAAGTATCGATAGATCTCTACGATATATTATATCGAAAGAAATATCGATATATTTATAATGAACATTCCGACTGTTAATTATAACAAGTGTTTAGTCGATTTTCTCCGATAGCAGATAAAAAACGATGCTTAGAGGGAACATCGACATCGACATTAACTGTACGAAAATACATTTGAATATCGATATGGTTTAACACAATTTACCTTTTAGGAAACGGAGCCAATTTTTTTTTGTGCTTTTCGGTTTTCGCACTTATGTATCGATATTTTTGAGACATCGATCATTACATGATGTCTTTATTTGTCTGTAACACAATTAGCGATCAGTGTTATGGTTTTGTTGAACAATATATTTGTGTAATGTACATATAACTTCTTTTCATACGAAATTCAAAATAGTACGAATATCCATAATCCATAATCTTAAATTTTTTACGATTTGCCTGAAGTATAATAATACCAACATGTATTTTTGTTTATTTGAACCTATCAATAATGTCCATGAAAGTATCATGAAATACTTTTATTTATAAATCTAATAATATACATACTCATATTCAAAAAATACATTTGGATTAAATAACGCGTTACTGGCAACATTAAAAAAAAAAAGAGAGGCGACTTGCGACATTGTTGTATTCGCAATTGTTAATGAATTAGGACATGTTTAGAAGATTTTTAAGGATTTATAAGCCAAGTTCTGCTTATTGAATAAATATTGTTATTTATATTTGTGCTTGGGACTTTCCTTATTGATATTACGAGTGTCTTTGAGTTACACGTACGAAGAAGGCCCTTCAGACGGATTAAAATCTATTATTTATATGATATTGTAGTCTTAGGCGCTTTAGTGTTATACTTGTTTTTCACTACACTTTACACTAAAGCGATATTGGTTGGTCTTAAAGCTAAGAACGTACTAATAATTAACATTTCGCAGCCAAATTTGTAATCAAAAATATCTAAATATAATGAATATTAGTATTATATAGTTAAGAAGGAATTAATTTTGTCGTTACATTTTGTCATTGCTAATTTGTCTTGATAATAATATAGTATAGACAAATAATAATATAGTTTTAATTCTTCCATACAAATCTTTATTTCAGTTTTCTCAAGTGAATCACTGAAAAGTTATAATTCGGGCGCATTTTTCAAAGGAAACAAACACCCTACGAATGTTGAAACAATAATATACATTTTATAGTAAAGAAATTGGGTTGTATAGTAAATCGTGTTTTAGGATCGTGAAAATTACTCTTTAAAACGCACACGGGGGTTCTAAAAATGCTCTGACGCCATTTCAGTCATATTGCAAAATGACTAGAAAAAAGGTCTTCCGCCGAAACCAAACGTGTTCCAAAATTAACAAACTTAACAAAACTATTAGAACAATATGTTTTGGTTTTCGCGATTTGTACACATTTTGAAATGAAACTATTTTAAACCGGATTAATCGCTTATAGTTATATAGGCGCTAGTTATGTTTAATTAATCGCGTAGATTAATCTAGTTAAAAATAGATTCATTTTAAAAAGCATTAGAGCTAAAATTGTATCGGAATTAAAATTGCAACGCGAAAATGTAGTAGTATTGCACCCATTTTCCTGAGATGGCGGCGGCCCCACGAACGTAACTACACAAAACGAGCAACGCTAATATCTTTTTTTAGGACTATCACAATTATGGTAATGGACTCAATTTCTAATTTTCCTTTTTACTACACGCGAATGTTTAGAATTAGAAAACGCGATCGAATTTGAGCACAAAACTTTGGTAGACGATTGACTTGTCTGTGTCGAAATGTTTAAGAACTTAGAACAATTAACACCACTACTAATTAATACAAACAAAAGCAAAAAGACAAGCTAGCTACGTATTTTTTAAAAATGGCAGTTATCTAATATATTTAATATACAGTTTCTTTTTCTTTAATAATATAGTTTCTTGAAGTTATTCCTTAGTTCTATATTGATCTGCTATTAATTCGAAGTCGAATTGCTTATTTTGTTGTATTAACGGCTTACAAAGTAATACGAGGCTGATACTTCGGCAAACAGTTTTTACAATTAATTATACCTAAGTTAGAGACAAGAGCCTTCCCAGATATTTGTAAAAAAAAAAAAAATAATTAAAAAAAAGTTGCGCATTTCGTCTCTGGTTTTAGTTGTCAGCGTACTTGAATTTTTTACTTTCAAGTACACTGAAATAATTGAAATACCTCTGTCGGTTATCCAAACTTATGTATATAGGTGTATACTTAAGAATTACTAATTTTTATAATATTGTAATAAGGAAATACAATCACATTATTTACGTCATTAAGAAGTTTGATTTTCGTGATTTTCCTACATTTTGAAATGAAGGGGAAACTATTTTTAACCGCATTTTCGAATATAATGTGTACTATACGCGAAAACGCGAAAAAAAAGGTGTAGAGTATTAGAAAATTTACTAAATCTTACTTACACCAGTGAGTCGTATATAAATAAATTGAATTAAAAAGAAAATAGATGTTTTTATTAGTAAGTTTGTACAAAACGCATTACATCTCGTTTCAAACTCGTAAGTCCATATAGGAGAAAGTTATTCGCTACTCATCACTGCTTATAAGTGTAAAAAATATATATACACAATACGAATGGTAAATAAAACACGAAGGTTGTTTAAACGTTTTTTATTATATGAAGATTAATTGGTAACGCTCATGTCTGTATCCTTTAATACTTTAAGCCTCTTAAGTAGCGTAATTTGCGTCACATGTCTAAAATATTACTTCCTGCATTCTAAACTTTTACAATATAATCAGGCAGTATTAAAAGCACCTTAGTCTAAACCGAACTATAAAAAAAAATATGTTACAAAAATATTATTATTACAGCATTTTGGAAATTGGTTATAATAATAATATTAAGGAAGATTGTGGATTGTACAGCCATTCGTTGATGAATATAAAATGTCAAATAATTCTGTTTAGCCCTTTAGGTGATTAAAAATATAAAAAAAAAAATTTACATATTTTTTTTATAGTCTTTTTTTATCTATGTTTAAACTAAGATTAAAATTACTTTATTCAAGAACAGAATAACATACACATGTGAGATATAAATCACAAAAGAATAACAGACGACATGTTGAGTTAACAGGCAAAGTTTTATATAATTTCGCTTTCGACCTCTATAAAAAGTCAAGTGTTATATAAATATATTTATATAGCTTAAAATGGTTTTCTACATGAAAAACAGACTTTATTTAAAGGCGAGGCTATAACATTAAAAATATCTAGATTTTAACTTTACTTAGGTAATATCTACATAAATATTCTGAAACGTTAACCAGGCAATATATTTTTTTTCTAGTCCTATTTTGTATAATAGATAGCTTGAAAAGTGAACAGTAAAAGTTTAATAATAAGAAGCCTATGCATATAAATATACAAAAAAATGTCTTGTATCTCAATATAAACTAAACAGAAGGCACGTTTTTTTACATTTACAACTTAACTTTAAACATTGAACAGCATATAATAACAGGCTGGAAACTTTTAGACTTTAGTCCTATTCCTTACTTAATAATTAAATATGAATGAATATATATTCATTACCGTAAATTTGCCAAAATGTATTCCTTACAAATAATCTATACAGGTAAAGTTCGAGCCAAACATAGAAAGAAGCGTTGTTACACGAAATGTTTCGTTCTGTAATGTAAATAGCTACATGTTACTTCTATATAACTCAAATGTAATAAAATATAGAACTCACTTCTTTACTTTTAATATATAACAAAACAATTTATAAAATTAAACCTATTTAAATATCTTGTCTTGTTGCTAAAGTCAACAATTCGTTTTTGTTTTGATATTAACTCCTTTACAGTTTTATTGCGCTTTCACCAGAAACTAAAACTGAGCAGAAGCTTCTGTTAAAGTTTGAAACGTATGAGTCTGAGCTCGTCTAAATAACTGTATCTGTATATATATAGGGTCAATGAGTTAATCTTACCGTGAAACTACAGGCGTTTGTTTGTTTGACTCGGTGGGACGGGATAACCATTGACTCATATATATATATATATTTTTTAACATTTTTTTTGTGTTATTCGCACACTTAGGAAATTGAAAAAGACATATTTAGAAAACGTATAAAAATTTGACCGCTCTGAATGCATGGCTTAGCGGTCAGAGCGCTTGAACGGTTTTCAAGAGGCGTGGGTTCAAATCCCGCTGCGTTCAAATTTTTATACGTTTCCTAAATATGTCTTTAAACATTGACTCTTCTAGGAGAAGAAAAAGTCTATTTTAAATCATTAAATTCCCGCCAATTTGGTTTACATAAATATTTTTGAACTATTGGTGAGGTATGATAACCTACTTATATTTAGATATAAAATTTTTTAAGAAGGTTTAGGTAAAATAAATGGAAATTAAATAATATATGAGTTTAATACAAATAAAAACTAATAATAAGGAGTAATAAATTGTAAATATCTAAGACTTAAACTAATCTGTCAATATTATTATAAAATACAAAAACAAAATTAAATCAATTCTTGAATACAAAAACAGAAAAAAGTATACTATTCAGAGTAAATCAAAATAATGTAAGACATATAATAAATATATACACAAAAAAGAAATACCGTACAATTTTTTTTTAAATTAACGTAGCGAGATCGATGTTATGGCATAGTTCAATAAAGATTAAAAAAAATTGTACGATAATAAACAATAAAGCGAAGTTATGGTAATGCTTGTAAAACATAGAAATAAAGCACTATAGATATTCTCATATTTAAATAAACAATAACGTACGAGATGTTTTTTTCATATAATTGCTTCCTCTATAAAAGACTCGGCAAAGAAGCGCAAAAAGCGAGAAAAGAATGAGTTTTTCATTCTTTTTCTTTACAAATCATAGAAAAGTATTTAACATTACGTAAAAATATATAAAAAGTATAGAAAGAAGAATAGAGTAAATGGTGCATTCACCTTGTTCTCAGGTCGCAATATTTTATATTTTCTATAATAAATAATTCAAAGGTTTCTACAATGAACAATCAATTAAACCGGTTCCTGTCAAAGGTAACCAAAAATGTACTACAACCAATTTCTGCTCAATCATGGACCTATTGTTGACTTGCCGAACTAAATTCAATTGCACGTTTAAAAAATGAATATTGTTAATCTAATCAGTCTTACATTTGGGCACCTTAAATCACAACAGCGCACAGGAAGCTTACATAACAGTTTACGAGTAAATACAAAAATATATGTTCAAGGAGAATAAAAAATACAATATAGCAAAAATTCTTAGTATAGGTAAAATAGCTTAATATTAATTTATAACAATATAGGCATACTCTATAAAAAGAAATTCTTTTCATAAGAATATTGTATTATAGATTTGAAAAAGACTATTAATGCAGCCATATATAGATATAAAATTTGTTCAGTTTACATATTTTGTTACTGATAAAGCATCAAAAGGCCACAAGTAGTATAAAAAATTTAAGATAAAAAGATTAGAACCTGCACCTCATGGATACCATCCAAGCAATATAACTAAATAAGCTATATATATAAACATAATGCACTATTTATAGATTCTTTTATTTATTTGCATCATCCTCGATTGATCAATAGGTCGTTTCTTATCGATATTATTAGAATGACGGATTTTTATATTTAATTCCATCTATATTTATTTAAATACATACGAAACACATGTATATAATACTTTATTTCAAATAAAATGTTTTATTTTTTTTGAGAGTTGGGTCATGTACTTATTTATCGAGTCCATAAGGTCTAGATGCATTCAATGTCATAACAAGAACTCTCCTTGAGTAGCGAGCAAGGCTGCCAATTGTCAGCTCCTATTAAGAACAATAAATCCTAACAACATGTTCTCTATTATGTAATATTAGCGGAATAGAAGTACTATAGTATACATCCTTTAGATACACTTCTTGAAGATTTCAATGATATAAAAAAGACATTGGAAATTGTACAACTATTGATTAATCAATGATCAGTTAATTTCTATAAATTGAGTACAACAATTAAATAATATAACATTTATTTTGGGGAACAATATAACTTAACAACTGGAGGCAAACTATGCTTTGTGACTAAGTTGGTCAGGGAATTTCTAGAAAGATTATTTTAAAGCTTAATGTATATAATTATTTACCCTAATATCTAACATCTCCATTTTGACAACATTAACCTGTAAAAATATATTAAGTAGGCCATACAATAATAAGGTTAAAACTTTCGGTACAGTTCTTTAACTTTACATAATAATTACATTCATAGTTAATTTATCAACTAAATTAAATTTTTTATTCTTTTTTAACATTAATCATATTAATAAAATTACGAGTTACAAAATTAACTGGAATAACTCTTGCTGAATTGAGGATAATGCTATTGACTCAGTTAGCCTTGAAGGTTGAGTGAGGGAAGAGGGTACTTCCTACAATCACTGAGGCCACTTTAAGTGGTGGCCTTTATTGCAGAGAGACTCAAACTGGGCTGAGAAAAATTACTACAGTAAAATATATATATATATATATATATATAGGCAATATAAGATCAAGCCTCAACCATTTTATGGAAAAATGTGAAAGTCATAGAAGCTATAAGATAAATAGGTACTTTGATATTACAGTGTTAGGCAGTTAGTAAAGATATAAGACACTGGTTTGTTAACATTTAAACACAAAGAATGTACAATAAAATTCAAGACTTCTATATTTTTTTAGAGACACCACACACTGTAGTGACTAAGCTTGAAATTTTCCTATTAATGGAAATTATTAGAATGGGACTTTTATGTTCATAGTGGAAAATTATGCAACTTTTGCGTTAAGTCAGTCACTGAAATGTTCAACATTGTGTGTGTAACAACAAATAACATGTGCAAAAAATATTATTACTAGATCTTTCATATCATCACATAGTTTAGAAAGGCATCAATATCACTGGAATGTAGCTTAAATATAAATAATATATTTTCCTATAAAATTTAAATTACTTGCATATTTTAACAGATGTATTTTTAATTACCCAAAATCCAATAGAGTACGGCGGCATTGAGACATGCTTGCCATACTTAATATGGTGCGGCTGGAGATCCAGATGTGGAGATTCATAATACAGAGGCCACCCATTCAAAAGTACTGTTTTTGTTCTTCTATTATTTGAGGGTGCACTTATTATATATTCATCTATGCTCAAGTCATTACCAAAAAAAGCGGTGCCATTTAAAAGAAATTTTATTTTGTCTAGTCTTAAGTTAACAGCGAAAATGGTAATGGCAGTTGAATCATTTGTGTACTTTTTATTAGCACAGTGTGCATAAATCCTTTGGTAGCGAGAACATTTGCAATTTATATGTAAAACCTTATTTCCAACAAGCTTTTTATACAGGACACTCACCCACCAGTCTGGCAAAGGTTCTAGTTTATCACTAATTAAACTATAGTTACCCCCATACAAGCTTTGTCTTATGACTGTAGTTATATTGTATTTAGCCGATAATCCAAGCTTATCCACCCAAAGTGCTGTTCCTGCATATGTGTTAGAGAGGCCCGGGGCTCCTCCTCCATAAGAAGTACTAGTTTCACTTAACCACATTGGTATATTATGGTATTTCTTTGTATGATTTTGCATCACTTCTATCTGCTCTTTTAATAAATCAAAAGTATCTGGATTCCAGAAGTCATCTAGTTTTGCAGTTCTGCTGTTTAAATAATACTGGTGCCAGGATCTTGCATTGATAAAATGTGAACCATTACCCAAAAACTCTACCATATATTTGAGGCAATTAGGCTGATGTTCCTGAGGCCTGGTGGTGTCAGGCCCAACTAATAATGATTTTTTATATCCATGATGATTTAAGAGTTTACGTAGCTTTTTAAAGTCATGGGCCAAGACTTGGGGGTTAATGGTTAGGTTAAAGACGTGTCGAAATGAATTGGGTTCATTGCCAAGTTGAAAATCAATATCAAAATTTCTCATCTTAGAATATTCTAAAATGTCAATCGCATTTTGACTATCCCATTCCTCTCCATTGCGCAGAAGGACATTAAAAGTAAACAGTAACTTTAGATTGGTCGCCATACAAAATTCATTTATTTCACTCCACTTTTTACCAGTCATAATAAAAAATGGCAAGAATTTATGGGCACATAGTTTCTGGATGGCTGAGCAAGTGCTATTTGAGTTAGGATTTACATGACACTGGTCACATGAAGCTGGAAATTCGTCTTCGGGCGTAAAAATCAACCGCTCGGACATGGTGCCTCCGAGACGGAGTCTCGCTGGGGCTAATGCTGCGGCCAACTCCTTAAATTTAGTAAAATTAAAATCAACGTCCTTGTAATTTTCTATTTCGGATGTATCAAGCCCTAAACTGAGAAAGTCGTCTGGCATAATCGGGTGGTTTTTCTGGTGTATGTTTATAGTAATGAAGCATCTTTCCCCAATGTTATATTTAACAAACAGCCCCAAAAGGGCGATATTGCCACAAAATATTATAGCACATGCTAATACTAACCGTCTGTTAGACAGCATTTTGAAGACACGACTGCAGTGTCTCCGAGAGAGGGACTATGTCAGAAGAGTCATTAACACTGACTATTTATTTTACTAAGGGCACCACCTCACAAGATGTTAGAGTTCTGCAGACTGATCTCTTAATCTACATTCTACTCAATGTCAATAGAGTTCAGCTTTCATTCTTTCATTAGCGTTTCAGTGACAACTTATTACTGAACTGACAGAACTTCATTATTTGTAACTAATTAAAGATTAAATAAGGAACAGATTACGAATGAAGAAATTGAAAAAAAAAAAAAATTTACCTACGAATCATAATTGTTGAATTAATTGCGAATGTCTTATAAGCTAGATAAAATATTTATTGTATAATATCATCTATCTATAAATATTTCCTATTTCCAAAAATATTTTTGCAAAAAGTTTCCGCGCTCGACTACTAGGTGGCGGAACTCATCACCAACCGAAGTATTTTTATTTGCAACGTACACAACATAAAATCTCTCCTTGTTATAGCAAACAATATTATACTAACGAGTTACAAACGTAAAACAAAGATGGAGCGACATTAACTCTAAAGTAAAGAGAAATTTGTAATTGTTAATTAGTTTAAATCTATTCTATCCCTTGTAATACTAATTATGCCATGGTTTCTCTAGTTTGTGTGTGAGTGCGGACGTAAATGCTTTAATATTACTTATAATCTATTTACAAATATAAAAAGTATGAAATATGAATTATGTATGATGGTTAATCATATATATTTTTTAATATTATAACGTGACCCCATCATTCCACAAATAGGACGAACCTATCTTCACAATAGTCCAGGCTCGAATTTAACTGTGTAGAATGATTATTTGTTTATATATCTATGATTTTCACGATTGCTACACATTTTGAAATAAAACTCTTTTTCCCCGTAGTCCGTGGTCACAGGTAGAGACGTCGAGTCTACCTGTGACCACGGACTACTGTTAAAGTGTTCGAAACGTCGGGTTCTGAAATGTATTTTCGATTACCAACAATATACGCGAGTAATCCGGTTAAAAATAGTTTCATTAAAGTAGCTTATTTCTTCAACAGTATGTCTTTAAGTTTAAATTAAATGATTAATGTCTTCGCTTCATCCGTACAACGCCCACTGCTGGACAAAGACCTGTCCCAATAATTTCCAACGCGAGCGTTCCTCTACAGAATAATCTTTATAGTTTAGAAATCTTTTATAGTTTTTCAATATTTTTTTTATTATTATGGAAATTTACTAAAATAA
The DNA here is from genome assembly GCA_038994665.1 of Podotricha telesiphe. Taxonomy (NCBI): domain Eukaryota; kingdom Metazoa; phylum Arthropoda; class Insecta; order Lepidoptera; family Nymphalidae; genus Podotricha; species Podotricha telesiphe. The sequence goes on along the minus strand of JAOYRR010000024.1, from coordinate 58,988 downwards.
TTTACTTGCGCATGAACATGTTAGCAAAGAGGCTGTGTGTCCTACCAGAACAGAGAAATGAGGATAATTCACTCCTCTAAGTTCTATCTAATCTAATTCACCACTAATCACATTTACAGTGAGACTGTTCTATGTCACTAAGTATTTACAAACACGATGTTCTTTGAAAACATTTATACACACAATTTATAATATCTAATATTGTACTTATTATTTATAGAGAGAAAACTCCTTTATTGTAAGTATCAAAATAAATTGTATTAGAACCCACCCACCCACAGTATCTAACTTTAACGCTTTAAACGTCTAGAACAGACCAACCACTATGTTTTTCACCTCCAATATTTATCAGACTTGAATGAGACGTCGCACTTTCACTATTTTAAAAATTTACAATTTATAGCAATTCATTGTAGAATATTCACGGATGCGATATATATTGGAAAAAACCGAATGAATTGTGTTGGTATCGAAGCTGGATACTAGGTTAATATTATAAAAATGTTCTATAATCAACAGCTTTGGATAGTGTGCAAATGTTCAAGGAAATCTGACGCCAAAACAAAGGTCAAAAGAGCGTTGCAATATTTTCCAAATTAATTGACAAATACAAGGATTCATAGATATCGAGTCGCAGAAATATTTAACAAGTAGCGACCTATTGAACTTGGAGCTGGCTAGAGCTAGCTTCTTTAAGAGTTTTGAATTAAATTCAAACTGAATTAAAATTACTCCTAATTAAGATTTGGAGTGGTGAGTGAGTGTTGAGTGGAATTCGCCACTCAAAATGCAATGTCTCGATTTCGGACGGAAAGTGGAGAACAGAGTGTTTTGACACTAGTTTTTATGACTGCTGCTATCAAACACGGAGACTGTGAGTTGTGGGTTCATTCTCATTGGAGTGTTGTATTTGAATATACATTTTTTTATCAGTCTAGTTAAAGTATAGTATGTTGAAAACTTTGGAAGGTAGAAGACAACCGTCTCTGGCTACGCCGCTATAGATGGATTGAACAAAGATTCTTAGAGACATTCAAGATGGCGGACTAGTTGTTTTAAAAGTATTGCTACAATGCGGATTAATAATAAAAAAAAAAATTTTTTTTAATTTATTATTCGTGCACTAACCACATAATTTATGATTACTAGTGGTGTTTTAATCTAGGGGGTAGTAATGCTGGACTTTACCTTGGGTAGTGGGTTTGATTCGCAATCAAAACATTTTTTTAATGATTTTTTCTTATTTATTATTATATAAAAATTATTCAACGTAGTTGGATGTAGAACGCATGGCTTAGCGGTCAGAGCGCTTGAACGGTTTTCAAGAGGCGCGGGTTCAAATCCCGCTGCGTTCAAATTTTTATACGTTTTCTAAATATGTCTTTTTCAATTTCCTTAGTGTGGGAATAACACTTTAAAAAATGTTAACAAAATATACATTTAATAAATAGCATTCTCTCTTGCCAGACGATTGTTCGTAGAATAATCTTTGGGTAGCAGAAATTTGTAAAAATCTCTTTACAGAGATGCTAACAACAAATATAAGTTGTAATAAGCGTATAAGAATTTCGACGCAACTGGATGTAGAAGGTATGGCTTAGCGGTCAGAGCGCTTGAACGGTTTTCAAGAGGCGCGGGTTCCCGATGTGTTCAAATTTTCATACGTTTTCTAAATATGTCTTTGTCTATATCTTGTCTTATATGTATTTAAAAACAACTTGCATGCCACTTTATTTAAAACTATATATAAGCTAAAAGGACAAATCCTTAAAATAGGAGCGGAGAACGGAGATATATATGTCCTTTTTAAATATAATTTAGGTGCGAAATAAAAACACAAGTGTACCGATAATGTTACTTTATTAGAACAATATGGGAATGATTATATGAGTTACGATTACATATTTTGTCTTACATTGTACGTATGTGGAGCAACTGAATATATAATATACAGGAAAAAGTCCATTTTATAATTGTACATAACACTATTTATGAATTAGTAATTTCGAACTAAAGCAATTGTTGCGACTGCGGTCCTGATACTGACTGTTTGTAAAACGTTTTTTTTATTGGTCTCTTAACTATGTATATATTTTGACTTTGTTTTCGGGCTTTTATTCAAAAAGGCTGGTGTTTTCACGACACAGATTACTCATTTAGTTTTTATATCGTATTAAGTCCACGTTTTAAAACAGTGACTGAAATTAAGTATAATTTAGAAGTTATAACCGCAACCTACCAGTATTCATTAAAAACAAATTAAAAAACTATCAAAACAAAATATATTATATATCTATTGGTATTTAAACTAAGGTAATAGAAAAATTATTAATTTTTTTTATTATATAAAAAAAAACGGATTTAATTGTCTATGATAATATTAAAAAGTAAACTAAGTACAAATATTTAAATAATATTGAACGAAGCTTTTGGGACTAAGGCGAGTGTTGTTGCAGCAGAAAATTAATTTACAGAAAGCTAAGTAAATGAGGAAAATTTTAAAATAAATAAATTATATCCTGTCACATATTTTCAACATATTTATGAGTAAAAAGCGAAATTTACTATTTGAGACACTCGCTGAGTCATTACCGCCTCCCCTTTTCATACATATGGTAAGAGCGGTATTTAATTATTAATTATAATATTTAATTTAATTTAGAGTTCATCGTGTTTTGGCCCCGAGAACTCCTCGTGGCTGATGAAGCCGTTCTTGTCTTTGTCCTCGTGCTGGAAGATCTCCTCCACCAGCTTGTCGTGGCTCTCCAGCATCTGTTTGATGTCTTCGCTCATCTCGGCGCCGTCAGAGGGCACCATCTGCTTCTTGAGGTATTCACTTACCTAAAATAATAATATTGATTATTCTTAAATATGGGGCGAGCGCAGAGAAAATATAACTTATATGAAACATGTAACAAACATAACTAAAGAAATAATAATGTTATATACATAAATGCTTACATTCACAAGTTCTAGAACACTGTTCTATAGATCAAGGTAATGTATTCAATGTCAAGATGTAGGTACGAAAGGAAACACAATTCCAGTATCAAGCAATAGGCAGTCTACCGAACATACAACATGTAACACAGAATATACATATAAAGTTTCAGATGGAACAGACATTCTATGAATCGACTTCAGGCATTACGTCAAGGATCAGAAAATAGCCATAATTCGAATAAAATAAAATAAAAACAAAAGGTTGACATTCAAATGAAAGGTAAACATTCAATTCAGGGCTATACAAGAAGCGTCAGTCAAAAGATCATTCTCAAGAGTCTTTGAGAGGTTCCAACACCGAACTACTTTAGGAGAACCAGACCTTAATCCAATATAGACTGACCTCCTCCCGCGACAGTTCCCTATCACCGTCGGAGTCCAACGCGAGGAAGGCTAACTCAATACTCACTTCTTCTCGGGACAGCATATTGTCCTGGTCAGAATCGATTTCTTTGAAGACATTGGTAGATGGTGGAGAGTCACCAATGTTGATAAGTTCGACATCGAAAAAGAGGACGGCCTGGGGGGGAATAACATTACCAGCTCCTCGTTCGCCGTAGCCGAGGGAGGGGGGGATGACCAGCTTACGCTTCTCACCTGGAAATTTTAAAGCATTTTATGTATGATTACATTGTTAGAAAACGTAGAAATATTTGAACGTAGCGGGATACGAACCCGCGCCTAGCGCTCTAACCGTTACACGTTCTATATAAAGGTACGTCGAAATAAACAAATATTCTAAAATAATCTGCATATTCTAAGTGAGAGTGACTAACAATTTTAAAATGTTGAAACCTCATTTCATTAGTTTCGAAGCAAGATATGATGCTTGACGAGTTTATTATCTTTTTATCCTGTAAATTCACATTGTATCTCTTATTTTGGAAAGCGAGTCAGAGAAACGAAAGCTGTTTAAAATGTAAGCATAGCCGCGAGTGGAAATCGAATTTATTAGAGTATTATCTAAGACAAGTCCTCATTTCTCACGGTCTTATATAAATTTGGCTGGTATGATAATCAGTTTTAGCTTAAAATGCAATATTAATAGTTCGATGGGACTGTTTCATAGAATTAAATGAAGATTCTACACAAGCGTAATCGACTGACTACATAAAATAATAAAGTTAGAAAAAGTATCAGAACTATAGAAAAGAGAGAACTGAGAAGAAATATTTCACAGCTTTTTGTTTTTAACATTATGGGTAACGTAAAAAGTTATTTAAAACGTAATGGGCACGATGACCCCTCAGTTCACATTGAACTGACTACCCCATGCTCAAATAGCTTGTAAATTTTAAAAATAACAGAATATACTGTCTAAAAATAGATTTACGCACATCTGGCACTCTTAGGAACATCTTAACACTAGCTTCGCGTAACTCCCCATTTTATTTCAAGATTTTCATTTGGAGAAAAGAAATGTATACAAATTAATTGGTAGAACTAAACAAGACGACTTTGAAAATAGGGACAAGTTTTAGTATTTTCCCATCTGTCAACAGACCCTCTCGGCGGTGCACTGTCCGAGATCCTAATCTGTCGCTGCAGTTCAGAATCACGTTCTATTTATTTAATAGCTCTGGGATTTTTTTTATCTAATGCCCGTGAATAACTCATTGTTTTTGAAATATTGCAATAGTTATAATGGCTAATTATTATTGTTGCCATATAAAGTTGATATTAGGTAATTTATTTTAAGAGAAACGCTACAAAATTCGCATCACATTTTTGAGATTTAGTGTTATTTTTGCAATTTGCAGTTTAGGGAGGCAATACTGGCAGCTTAGAGACATGAGACATCACTCATATGTAAAATTATTTATTAACTTTTCTTGCCTAATAACCGAGATTTCAAAGTTTTACAAGAAAAGGAAATAAGTCTAAACTGTTTTTTTGTACACACAACGCGTTCTTGGGACCTGAGTAGAGAAATGTTTGATTTATTTCAACAGTTATATTGTAGAGAGTTTGTTCGTGCATGTAGAATTTAACTAGATGTTCGCGAAAGAGCTGCTCAAAGGAGAACTTGTTGCATAGAATGCGTCGTTACAAGTTATAATTACCCAGCTCTATCAATTCGGGTGTTTTATTTGATTTGGGAACCGAAAACTTTTGGATAGTACGTTTAAAGAGTCTGGTGGCAACTGCAGTGGTGATCGTGATGGTGGGGGACTTGAATTCCACTTCGAAATGAGTTTATATTTAAAAAGTCGTATATATCGAACAACGACAAAAACTGACTTTTAAATTAAATATTATTATTGACTTTTAATTTACATATAAAAGGAGTTTTTGTTACTTACCAACGCACATGTCTAATAAACCTTGATCCCACCCTTTAATCACTTGTCCGACGCCGATTTGGAAAGTGAATGGTTGATCGCGGTCCAAGCTGTAACAAACATAGGATTCAAATTAAACATTACAATTTTTTATTCTCACATTGGATATTTATTGTATAATGGCTATCCCTTAATAACCTACGTTATTATTTCACCTTCACGCCTTTATCCGTCCAGCTGTTTAGGCAGAAAATACGGAGTGTCAAGACACTCTATTCTTCACTTTCCGCCTATATTCAAAACTTTGCCTATTGAGAGGCGGAACCTAACGCCGCGTTTTGTTGTCATAATAAAAAGGGCAAAAAATTAAATAATTGATTTTATATAATCGCTATCCCAGTAGAAACCGAACCCAAACTCAATCGCGTTTATAGTCAGTCACTGTACCATTGCCTCAGGATGGCCTATTGGTAGTGGTAGTTATGAAAATATGAATTAATGGTCATTTTAAAATAAAAGAAATATATTGTTTTCCGCAGGTTAAGTAATTATATGTTAAAGACATATTTAGAAAAAGTATAAAAATTTGAATGCAGCGGGATTTGAACCCGCGCCTCTTGAAAACCGTTCAAACGCTCTGACCGCTAAGCCAATTCCTTTCAATCTTTTTCAATTTCCTAAGTGTTGGAATAACACTTTAAAAAATGTTAAAAATATATATAATTATATGTTATCAATGTTGCCGGAATATTTTTATGAATGATAAAGTCCACGAAACGCATCTACCACATGCTTATTACATTAGTTCTAGTTTCTGATTTAAGATAGATACTTCAATCAGAGGTTATCAGGTTTTGTTCATAAATAAAAAAAAAAGAATGAAAATCTCCGTATCGCATAACTAGACTCTCTTCAGAAACAAGCTTGCTTAATTTAAGAAGCTTAATGATAAAGCAATTTTGTACAAACAATTTGTATTATGTAAGCTTGTAAGCAGGATTCGAATCTGCAGAAACAATCAATTTCACGCATCACGACAAAAACAACAGAGTGTGAATACTCTCCGCATTCCGCTCAAATTGCCGCTTAAGTGCAAGGCGCCCCTTGATACACAGACATACAGGTCAGTTCTAACATTCAATAAATGATGTGCAACGCGTCAAATTGCATTTTGAACCCCCTGTAGGACAATGAAGATGAAACTGACAAGGCTATTTACATTATTCAATACTATCTGTTTCTCAACTGTATTGAATTATATGTAGTTTATCTATCGTGTTGCATTGGATGAGTTCTTTGGTTGTCAATTCAAATTCCGTTGTAAATGTATCTACGGTTTGATAGAAAAGTTTAGTGTAGAGTTCTGCCACTCGGTGTCTATGGTTAGTGACGTCACAATAGATTGGGCATAATTATATTAATTGTTTAGAACTTTTGCTAGTTGGGCTTGACATGGTGGAAAACAGTACATACAGAGAATCTGGTGTGAAGTCCTCTTCTATGCTCCTCCTCTATCTGTCTGTATCGTTAAATTCCGTGTAAATCGTTTCATTTTTGCTTTTGATAACGAATATTGAAATGTACATCTTTTATTTCTTTCAAATCCGAATTTCAATCGTTCTCAAAGAAAACAGCTAAGACCGAGTCTTTTTTTTTTTAAAACGATATTATAGACTTCCACGAACATTATTGCGAATTGGAAGGTAAACATATTTCATTTTCCAATAAATCAATATACAGTTGCATTTTCGATTCGACTTTGTTGGTTTTTCGATTACGATCATATAATAACAAGAGCTATGAGACATGACTGGCTCTGTACTGACGCTGACCGTAGTACCATGTTGGTTCAGATGTCGATTCCCGGTATGTTGGTATTTAAAATATTTCAAACGTCAAGTCGAAGTCATAGACCACTCTTTTTTTTTTAAATAAACCCTTAAATGCTTGAATTATTGGATGAAAAATCTAAACCGCTTCACCGATTTCGATGAATTTACTCTGCAAGCTACTTGATGACGCAAAGTCCAACATAGGCCAATTCAACCCTTAAAAGTTTAAAATGGAAGTTAGTGTGAAAAATCTGAATAACTAAATACTTCCTTAGTAAAAGTTGTTCAGAATTATGGGCACTTTTAACGAAAACATTACTCTGAACTTTGTAACTTTCGTGGCACAGTGGGATACATCTGACAGTAAACGCGTTGGTTGTGGGTTCGATTCCCAGTTCAGAGAATGCTTATATGTGCATTATTTTAAGTTTTTCTCTTCTATATGCCAAATATGGGCGTTAAGCCAAGAGATGAAAAAAGAGATGTTTCGGCATTCAATATGCAACGTCTCGAATTGTGTCAAACGGAGTGTGTCTAGGTCCTTGGTGCAGAAAAATGTTAAGCTGAAATAAATTACAATCGTCTGATGTGGAAGACTCAGAGACCAAAACTTCAAAATATAAAGAAATTCATTATAATTTTGGGTCAGTTTGTATGCCAACATGTAGTAAAGAAAAATAATCCATACTAATATTAAAAATGCGAAAGCAACTCTATTTGTCTGTCTGTGACGTCAACACGGCCGAAACGTTGACGTTTTTCCAGGAATTTCATTGTTTCACGAAAAGCCCGCTGAAAATACGAAACAGCTATAGTTCTCGAGCGGGTCGCTAGTGGGCATATACGGAATAGGTGAGGTGCCTGAATATAAAATATGACAAACAAAATTCTCGTAACTCAAACAATAGTTATAAAAGAATGGATGTTAATCAATATTGTGTTGTATTGGCGTTAAAAGAAATACGTTTAGTTTACCCGCCATTCATAAACAATCAAATATTTTATTTTATTTATTGAATCTCAAATATATTGTCCCATTGTTTTGGCATGACGTAAGAAAAGGTGATGTAAGAAAACGAAAAGGAGGAATTTGGTAATAATCCAACAAGTGTTTCCTTGGTTTCACTGCGGAATAGAGATAATATAGAGAAGAGTGGTCGTGAATTCAAATCATATTTTGGAGTATTTCTAACACGCTTTTATTAGTTACACCCTGTATCTTTCTATTAACCAATGTAAGAACATTTTTAAACGCGATTTTAATCCACCTTTTGTGTCTGATTTGTTTGAAAATTTGCACACGTGTCCGCGATGAATTTATAATATTTTCATAGCATGGACATGATATGCGTGTCAGAACGATCGATCAAATGAACAAACGATAATGGGAATCGAATTAATCGAGTTCATCTGATTTCTTATTGTAATTTATAATACTATTATAAATCGATTATTCGATTTACTTTTTTCTTTAAAGTAAATGCTGTAGGTCTTGTCTTGGGTAATGGTAAATGATCATACAAGATTTTGTAGAAATCAAACTACACAACAAACTGTTTCGGTTCGAATCCTGCCGCGTTTAAATTTTTATACGTTTACTAAAAATATGTTTTTTTAAACCAGTTCCTATAATGAATTAAAGTACTTACATCTTAACACATACAGTGACAAGTCACTTCATGTGCTCAACTGTCAGCCAAGTTACATTGGGTTTTCGTTCAGGGGACATTTTCCCATTGGCTGTATTTGAACCCATAACGAACTGAATAATATGTATACAGTAAAGATTTCACATTAACATACTGCAAATGTTATTATAATTTAGAGTAAATTATCCATACATTTAAGCTAGGCGTGGAATCAGATTACAGATTATTCGGCGTGAAACGCCATTACGCTGGCCTTTGTTCAGTTCAGCTCATGTAGTCGCTTATCGTATAATAACTGTAGTGGCAATATTCTTGTCGACTAAACTATACTATAATACTGTATATTGTATAGTATATATGTATAGTATAGAAATTGTAACGTAATTAATGCCAGCTAAAACTAGATGGACGAATGACCGTGGATATGGATGTATGATTTAATGTAAATTAACTTGTTTGAGTTAGTATTGAATATAATGTTTGTTATGGGATAACTTGACACGAGGTTCTCTCTGGCTACCTTGTTTTGTGGGAAAAAGACGAAAATGGAGAAATACAGTAACTCAAAAAAAAAAAACATACTAAAATCAAAAACTAGGATTATTTCCTCGTTACTTAGATGTTATCTTCGGATCCGGACTCGTGTGCGAAGTTCTAAGTAAAACAGTGGAAAAACGTGGCGGTGCAAGATTGTACATTGATTTATTAGAGATATAATATAATAACTGTGGACTGTCTAAAATATCAATGTTTTGAAATGGCTCGACTAACAACCGATGACTAGTTTGAAATGGTTTGAAAACCGGAAAAAGTTACCAAACGATCGTTAATGCGTTTCTATTACCTTCATTTTTTTTGTAAACAATCGGTAAATGCCTTCCGTTCCATTGTAACAGCACTTAAGTAAAATACTTAAAAAATCAGAAATATTTTTAATATATAAATAATTACGAACAAGGAAGAGGCCTTGTTATAGCTTCACAATTTCCAGATAAGAAGGCAGTCTCACCCATTTTTCCGCGTAGCGTCTAGTGTCAAGACACTCTCCGTTATCCGCTTTCCGCCAGAATTTGAGACATTGCGTGAGACATTTTTATATTTACGTAAATTTTTACTCCGTTTATGACTAAATCATTTGCCACTAGAATTTTAATATTTTTGCAAGCTTACAATATTTTATATGCAAACCAAAAGTCTTGAAATTATTATCACAAACTTGAATTGAAAATATTACACATGTAATAAGAAATTGAATTATTTTTATGGGGTCTCGAATCTGAGAATCAAACTCCCTTCTACCGCCATATACCGAGTACGAAACAAAGCTTATGTAATATGATAAATATATTTATAGACTATAATTAATATGTTTAAAAAAAAAATCAATGGATACAATTACCTATCGGTTATAAAATTTTTTAAAGTTAATATTTAGACACTCTTGATTGTGCGGTGGTTATGGAATCCAATTTAATTAATAAATTTTGGGGTTATATAATATAAGGAAATTGAACTTATAACAATCGCATTGACTGTCAGACGTTGTTCCACTGCGCTATTATGGCCTCTGTCAAAACAATAATTATAATGAACAATTAATACGACAATACTGTCAGCTGAGAGGTACGCTACTTTGTTAATAACGGTAACCAAGACATTGTGAAAGGTTTATTAGTGTAATTGAGGCTTTTGTTCCTTACAAACATGATTGTATGAAATGCTTTATATATATATATATGCATACCTACGTATATCTGTTTTTTATGATGTACCTAATAGTGAAATCGATATATGGTTCTGGGTGCAAATCGCGTTTGGGTATTTTGTTCTGAAAATTCATATTAAAATCGAATGTACTGAACTTCCCCGGAATGTGTAAGACGCGATGTACGGACAATGGGCGGAAACTGTCAAATTTCCTCTTAGAACGCAGGAAACTTGAATTTATAAGCCACTAACTTATACAATCGGTAAATGTGTGTAATTGCCATTGTATAACTCATTAAGAGTTGCGGCGAGTTGTAGTTGAGTAAGTCAGAATGTTTTGCGTAAGCATTATTTTAGACGTAAAGCATCTTAAAATATATATAATGTAATAAATTTGTATAAAATACTTTAGGATTGCCTGTCGCTGGTAGCGGGGTGCGGGGTGCGGGGATTGAGAATTGTTGCAGGTGCAGGGCTAATTGTCTGACTGTATAGGACGTGGGCACTCGAACACAATATGATGCAATAGTCAACTTATGTGAAGCTTTACAACTCTAAACAGCACCCTATAACCTAATATAGCCCTATACATAAATGTTAAAAAATTTAAACAAAATATTAAGGGTTTTAGGGTCGTATGGACAACGGTCATAATCCTAAGGATCGTGGATTCAAAGCAAAAATGAATAGTATAGACGTTTACATATTAAATTATACGACTAGTAATATATATCTCTACTATAGTACATATATAAGAGATCCGTAAATGTGAAGCACGCAGGACACCGTGAAAGCGAGGTCAAGAAAGTCAATTGAAAGTCGACACGAGTGGAAAGTGAAATTCTTGTTTGGTTTACGTCGCCCACGTCACATATGTACGGTTATTGTGCCTTAGTGTGTAATAATATAGATAGGCGATAGGTGCAGGTTCATATTTTAAGGAAATGTTTAGCTATTGAGAACGGAGTACGTTAAAACTAGTATGAAGCTAGAAAATCTATATAAGTTATAGCTCAAACCTTGTTATACGACAGGCTGACTGAACACAATATTCTAATTGGCAACACATTCGAGACAAGGATATTGGGTGACAACCCTTAGCAGCCGACACTAACATATATGTCGAGGCCTTTGCGACATTGCCGGCAACATGTACGTTTGTAAGTGTAAGTGTAAGTGCAAGTGCAACGTTTCTATTCACGGGAATATATTTATTAATAGTAAAGCGTTTAAGTGGACAAGTATTGTCCACCACTAAATATTAAAGAGTCTATACTACACTAAGAAGAGAAATTTAAGAAAGATTAATAGTGAAGGATTGCAACAAGCAAGCATGCCTTTTGGTTTTAGAAAACCTTATAATTTATTTGTTTCAGACACAAAACTTTTTTAATTGCCACTTTTGTAATAAGACTTGCCAGTAGCTTATAAGCCAACGATGAGATTCAATCCAATTTAAAGTCTTCTCATTAGTATTAATATTATTAACTTGAATCTATCCTTTAATGTATTGGAACTCGGAACTATAGCTTTCAGTCTACTTAGCTGAAATTGAGTCACAATGAGGCCAGCTGTCAATCAATATATTCGATGAAATAGCAGCTGCCGTCTGCATGTTTTAAATAATTCACGTGTTATATTTAAAATTCATTTTGTAATAAATTACTTATAAAATAGCCTTTACCATTAGTTACTGGAACTAAAAAGGTTTTTCTCTTTTGAGTTCATAGTACATACTGTTTTCTATGTGTTACACTTATTAGTAAGATTCGGCGTTACTTATGTAGTGTATTTACGAGTTTAAATTGATGCCAGGTTTGTATGAGACTTTCTTATATATATTTAAATCTCAGTTAGAAATATATATAAAAATCGTTTCGGTTTTCACCGATCGACTGATTGCCGTAGAAATCTAAATTTTTAATGTAGGTTTTTTGGAAAGCGTAAGTGAGTACTAACAGATGATTTCTCGAACACAATAAAGGACAATCCCATCTTAACAAAGCGGAGGAATAAAAATATTTTTTATATATAAATATAACCATAGCCCCGAGTAAGAATGGAACGTACAACCAAGTAGCATTGGCAATCAGACGCGGAACACTCTGGCCTCTAACTTAGTAATTCATTTGTCCATAAATAAGATAAAACCTAAGCTATGCAACAACGCTATGCATTAAGGTTGCCTGTACAAAAACATTCACAATTACAGCCATGCAAGAGGAGCTCTAATTCGGGAGATGTCACTAAAAATTAGTTTCGCACTGAAATCAGTACACCGAACCCGCTCCACTCGCCGCAAGTTAAATCTGACACTTGAAAGACTATATCGAAAATGTGTTTTCTTTTAAAGAGAGAAAATAGTTGAAGTAGACGGGGGTAAAATTTGTAAGTACATAGACGCGAATAATATAAGTACGCCACTATTTGGATATAAAAAATGCGAAAAATGGGAGTGTCTCCAAAATGGTCGGAAAGTGGCGGACAAAGTAATATTTGCGACTTTGTAGTCAATTTCTTCTTCCATTTCATAAAACAAACTAAGAAAATACGGAAAATATGAAGAAGATTGGTTGGAACAGAAAATAGAAAAACGATAAATACGTCGGTAGCAAGGATATATTGTGCTTGGTTCCGTACTTTAGCAGAGTTCAGTCAGTAACAGGATTACGGGAGGGCCCACAAAAGACTTTCAAAGATACTCAATAAGCTTTGAGGACGGAGAATATGCGGTAAATTTATTACTATATTTTGAAGTTTGTAAACTTCATTTTAAAACTGAATCTCAAGAACTGCGTCGTCGTGTCGTAGTTGACAAGCTACTGACGGTATACGATGGCTGCCGATATTTCCAATAGAAATCTATTGGAAGAGTAATATTTAGTATATACAATAATATATAATATGTAATTACATAAAGCGCACCATTGAACTAGCAAAACAGTGAAATTGGGCTAGTTTTTGCACTGGGTATTTTTGCCTGTACTGCCTCCCACTGCAAATGAAAAATGCATAGTTACAAAAAGAAAAACTCATCTATTACAATTTTTTATTCACTTATAGAATATTTTGAAATGAAACTATTTTAACCGGATTAATCGCGTATAATTTTGGTATTCGAAAATACATTTTTAGAACTCCAGTTTTAGTCTACCTGTGACCACCTGCGTTCAAATGTCTTTTTCAATTTCCTTAGTGTGGGAATAACACTTTAAAAAATGTTAACAAAATACAAGGAAAACGAAGTGATTCTCATAACACCACTGCATCAAACGCTGCACAGTTTATATTTGAAATAGCGAGAATTTCCACTCGCAGTCGTCACGTGCCCGAGTTAAGGAACGATGCATCTTCCTTTTAATACATCATTTGCTCGGAACTAACTGTGACGGACGAATTGGCGATCAAATTTAATATTTATTGGAAGAGGGCAGTGATCAATCAAGTGGATGCTCCTTTCTCCTTATTGGAATGGAAAAACAAAAGTTTATGCTTAACTTTTTGACACCATGTACTGACGTACCCGCCTGCCGTACTCCCGCCTGACAACAACGGGTACACCGTTGTTGTGAAGCAAATCCCTGTTCGGTAAAATTAACGGCCAAATTTTCATTTCCCCTTTTAAAATGCAGCGATACGTATCGCCACTCAATATGCAATGCCCCTATTGGAGACAAATAGGGGAAAAGAAAACACTTCAGTTCTCGTTGTATGTTTACAAAATACCTATATGCAGGCTAGAAGAATGTAAGCTGTGGCTTTTTCAAGACTCAATTGTCGTTACCACCTATGTTATAATTATATATGAACTCCTAATATGGCAAATAAATCTAGAAATTTACAGAAGATGAGTCTTAGCATGAAATGCGCAAGTTACTAGACAAAATAAAATAACAACCTCACGTTATGGAAGGTACGTACCTCACAATTCAATTTAATCAAGAATTGCTTTCCGGCTTCTGGAGACGTTTTTATGTGGACGCTGGATGCTGGACGCAGGAGCCGATATATTAGAGTGAATATTATGCATTATCTGGTTACCCATCTCTCTGCGTCTTAGATTTTGTAGTGATACTTTTTTTATTAACAGTTTATTTATTTTTTAAAACTCACAAAAGTTATTTTAAGGATGCGCGACTTGTTCTTCCAAAACAAAATTTTAAAGCCAGTTTATCAAAACGAAATCCTAGATATATTTTCATATTATAGGAGAAGGAGAAACCTATGTAAATGTTAATTCAATAACAATAGTAAGCGACGTAGGTCTTAGCCCAATGTCTCATAACCCACAAAAAGGAGTTCCAAGCTATAAATATTAAATTTGGCGTATCTTGGCTTGCATCTGCTACCACTAACCGTCCGTTTAAAAATTCAACAATGCGTTATCGCGCCGCCCATTGTGAAGATAGACTTTTAAACTTCATTTCTTATGACTTTCGTTCTTAAAAAGTAATTATTATACATTTATATTAGTACTAATATTTTGCAAGCCGACTCCATTGTTGCACAGTTGGTAAGGATCTGGTTGTACGCGACGGTTACGGGTTATATAATTTTAATATGAACTATACGTGAAAAATAATGAAACATACAATTTTGTAATTACATGAATTGGATTGGAATTTTGATTGAAATTGATTTATACCTAAGTTTAGAGTCATTTTCCTTTTAAATGACGTTTCGAGACTTGTTATTGTAGTTTAGACATGAATAATCTATGTTTTAGATGGTAAACAAGTTTCAAATTCAAAATATACTGTAATAATGAATTCTCCCTCTCCACCTCACTCTCTGTATTCTTCCACTCTGTACAAGGGCATGTAAGTGGAAATATTTTATTTAATCAAGAAAATATTTATAATACAAATATAAACCAAAAAGAAACCCAACTAAACTTACAAGTACCATAATGTTAGTCCCATGCAAACTGAGCGACTTGCGTTTGATACATAAGTATTATATATATATATATATATATATATATATATATATATATATAATACATACATACAATATAAGTGCCCAGTACTAATTTACTCTTAAAGCTCGTCATATTCATACTCGAAACCAAATTGGCACGTAGTTACTACGAATATTAAATACGTTGCGATACGATACCCGCTGTCCGGAACGAATTCGATTATACTTTCTAACTCTATTCTCTCATTGTTTATCGTGTGTCCAATATAGCTCAGTAGTTCGGAGTTTAATCTGAAATTGGAGTTAAAGTTCTTTTTTGATATTCGTTTAACATACAAATCTGTAAATAGGTTTATTGGTTGGCGCGTATTTAGACCCTTGCAAAGGCTTAAGAAAGAAGCCGAAAACACACCATGGAATTTTCCTTTTTTAATGGCAAAAAATATAAATTATATATTTTACAGGCGTCGTCGCATTGTTTATTTTGTAGCGGCGCGGCGTTGTGTGTAGTTCATAAATTTGTGGAGATGTAACCAGCATCTTGACTTCCGTCCCGCATCTAAATATTTCATATTTCGTAT
This sequence comes from Podotricha telesiphe, assembly GCA_038994665.1. NCBI lineage: Eukaryota > Metazoa > Arthropoda > Insecta > Lepidoptera > Nymphalidae > Podotricha > Podotricha telesiphe. The sequence continues at coordinate 43,014 of JAOYRR010000024.1, read as the reverse complement.
TTCTTCACCGCGGTGGCTTTTAGCCGACTCGTGCAACGGTGAATTGTAACTTGTAGCAAATATGGCGAAACTTTTAAGTTTTATATGGTTTTTGTTTTACTGTTACATGTTATATACTCGTATATGTTGCACGCGTTCGGTTATATATAAATAACTTATTTGGGAACAGAATTCATTTAAATGAAACACATAGAAAGTAACTGGCTGTTAGACGAAATGCCTTCGAGAGAAATAAATGTAGAAGATGGCTGTAAATGTACAATTTATATATAAAGAGAGCTTTTACGCTTCGACTAACAATAAACACTTTTATTATATAAAAAAGTATTTCAACTAAAATTTTCATCCGTTATCATGGAACGTACCAGCTGAACAAAAAAGAGCAAAAACAAGCAAAAGCTCCAATCCACTCTCATCCCATTCACAAAATACAAATACAGAGAACATTGAAAGTTCTGTGTAATTGTGAAACTATTGATATTTACATCAATATAGAATAGTGCGAAGCCGACAGCTAATAGTCACTGTGAATCTGAGATCCTTCCGTTTCGAAACAAGCAAACTTTGCTGTAGTAAAGCACTGGCGAGCCAAGAGTTTGAATTTAAATGATTTTAAGCCTTTGACACGTTTTGTGTACATGAGGAAGGATTAAAGAGAGTAAATTATATTCATGTTTCAGTATCAACGTTTCTCTACAGTAAGCGGAAAGTTGAGAATTGAATTTATTAAAATTATTTACTCTCCGTCATTACAAAGGATATTGGTAAAAATTAAAACAAAATACCATAGTAAAAGACATATTTAGAAAACGTATAAACATTTTGAACGCAGCGACGCAGCTGGATGTAGAACCTAATTTCCCGCTTAAGTTACTTTGCGTATAGAGTCGCGGAACTCAACGCCGAATTAAAATAATTTAAATATTAATATTATCAGAGAGAGCTCAAATTTCGTTTTGGAAATAATAAATATACAATGTCCTTCATCTGTCTGGTCGAGTACAGTCCAGTCCAGTCCAGTCCTCCACACACACAGAGGGAAGAACAATATTCATGATGGTCGTGGATTCATATACCACTTGTGAATGTATTCTGAATAGATAGTACTATAATATACAAAGAGTATACCGTTAAATATTCTCGATTCGAACCTGCACCTTTTTTTAAGCTGTCCAAGTGCTCTGACCGCTAAGTCATTCGTTCTATCCAGATACGTCAAATTTTGATACGCTTGTTGTCTCTAATTAAACGGACAATAAAATACAAAGTGTACTAAACTAGTATATCCAGAAAAATGTATAAAAAAAATAACTAAAGCCAATTCTAAACAAACCACTTCATCCATTTGAAGTTAACTTCACTTTTATTTATTGTTTATTTCATTAAAGACTTGAAAATATATTGAGCTGATGCTTTTTGACCTATTAGAATGTTCGTGGCACAACTAAGTCAAAGGGCTTCTAATTTACTTTGAATTAAAACAAAGAGCAAGATAACAATTCTATAAAACAATGTTAAGTTAGAAATATATAGATTAATGAGGTGGGGTGGGTGAGGCGCAAAGACGGTACGCCTGTATACGCGATGATTGCCAGTTCGATTTCCACTTGGTGGAAAATATTTTAGTTACTCTAATACGATTAGGTTTAGAGCGTCCTTAAGTTCTGCAATCTAATCTAGAAGAGAAGAGCAAGTTATTTCCATTTTAGTAAATTAGCTTGTAGCTTGTAGTTGTCTAACATCCTGTACTAGGGCCACAGGGCCGGATTGGGCATCGAACCCATGAACCAACGTGTTCTCTAATGCACTATCTAACAGTGTCACTTTTCTGAATATCGGACCAGAGCCATTTCTATTTTTAGTTAACAAAGCAAAACTTCGTAGTATAGAAAGTTCGTTCGACCGGGAAATGCGATCTAACGAGACAAAACAAAACTGAAATACACAAAACTTTTTATTTTTCGGACTAAATTGTCTAAAATTGCGAGATATCTAACTTTATATGTATATTATGTATGTAATATATATTAAAGTTTCACGATTTTCCTCTTAAAACGGAGTAGTCGGAGAGACACAGGTCTAGGTCAATGCACTCCATTCACCACTGTCCGCCCCGAAGTCCCCCGAAGTCCATGCAGGTTCAGTACCAATGTACCTCGATGGTATGCGCGTGTACTTCCTTGTTATATTATAACGGGGAGTTGTTTAAGTGAGGACGCATACTAAGTAAAGGCAGACCGGATTTCCCACTTTCACTCTGAATAAGCATTTATATACTAGTTTCATATAGCTATATTACTTGGTAATGTGTCGCTTACTTAATTGTAATAATTGGTAAAAAAAACTTTTAAACTGTACTGGTGCAGTGGATATATGATAGCTATGAGTGTAAATATTACTGAAATTTTGTGTAGGTACAATATAATCTTGTTAGGTAAAATATCCCTTTACTTTTCTAAATATGAAGTGTTTTCAAATGGGAAAGCGGAGAATAGAGTGTCTTGTTTCCTCTTTTCTCCTTGTTTATTGTGTTAATGAAAAAAAGTAAACTGATACATCAGTGCTTAAATCATTTTAGGTAAATTCATTTATAAAACAATATTATAATTAGATATATAAGTGGAGAATGGAGTGTCTTGGCACTGTGTTCTCTCTGACTGATGCAGGGAAAAAGATGGCAAAAAGCTGGCAAGCTGCTATAGTTATACAATAGTCGATTTCTGTAGAAGAGTGGACTAACACAAAAGGATTTAGCTAAAAAAAGCATATTGTTCAAGTATTTCAGTAATCTCTCTTTTATTGTAAAGCTAGTATATGCTAATTGCAACTAAAGCATTACGGCGAATCAAACTTCAATTGTCCCATACAAGTTTAAGCCTCTAAAATGTTACAAAAATGTATTATAAATGTAATTTTATTTTATCATAAAGCGTTCTTTTTGTACATAAAGAGAATTAAGTGACATTTCACTCCGTTCTCCATTTCTTGCCTATCTAGAATTATGAATCACCTCGTCTAACTGTAAAAATCTTTGTTTTACTATTGATTTGGACTCACGACCGTCTCCTTCGTTAGTCGATGACATAACTACGTGTAATCAGATATGTACATATTAATCGAACCGATTATTACTTCCTACGAGGTTTGAGAGCAAAAAAACCTTTACCCGCCACACCACTCCACTCTCTCTAAAACCTTATATGTAGGTACAAAGACTCCGAGTTCCACATTTATGCGGATACACGATTCATTGAAATGTTCATTTTCAATATGGGTTTTAAATATAATAGATATATACGGTATTAATATGTCTATCAAAAGGTTCGACCCCTTTTGATGGAATTTATGCAGACCGATTTCATACCGTTGTATGAAAATTTGGCATATTTAAGATTTATATGAAGAAGAAGTGCAGAAAAACAATACTTTTAACAATATATGTGAAACAGCGGAAGATAAGTAAGTAATAAGTGACAGTATGGCAAATGCCAAACGAAGCCGGGGCCCACGACTAGTAAAGTAAGCAGACAAAGTATACACGTAAAAAGGTTTTAACACAAAACGGAACCACACAATGATTGTGTTTCACAACTTTTATAACACTTGGTGAAGCGTTAGTTTCGCTGGAGGGAAATTCATTTTAACTTCAATACTTCTAGAGATATTACATGGAATAACTATTAACTATAAACTGTGCGGCTAACAGTCTACTCGCTAATTACAGACGTTGCTAACTTTACACACTGAAGTTAAATTAATGTTACATATATCTCGGTTAAAAACAAGCGACGCATGTGGCGCAGTGGACACGCTTGACTAAACGGTGATGCCAATAGGTTCACATTCAATTTGAGTTTGTATAAATAGGTATAAGCATAGTGCGGTACGACCGACTATTCGGACCGAGGATTCGGATAAAGCGGAAAACGGAATGTAATGCCTGTAGGTTCTCTCAACCTATATTTTGTTAACATTTTTTAGAGTGTTATTCCCACACTAAGGAAATTGAAAAATACATATTTAGAAAATGTATAAAAATTTGAACGCAGCGGGATTTGAAACCGCGCCTCTTGAAAACCGTTCAAGCGCTCTGACCGCTAAGCCATACGTTCTACATCCAGCTACGTTGAAATTCTTATAAGTTGTTAACTTTTTTTTTAAGTGTTATTCCCACACTAAGGAAATTCAAAAATACATATTTAGAAAACGTATAATAAGTGTAATAAGCGTATAAGAATTTCAACGTAGCTGGATGTAGAACGTATGGCTTAGCGGTCATTTTTTTTTTTTTTTTTTTTTTTTTTTTTTTTTTTTTTTTTTTTTTTTTTTTTTTTTTTTTTTTTTTTTTTTTTTTTTTTTTTTTTTTTTTTTTTTTTTTTATAAGAATTTCAACGTAGCTGGATGTAGAACGTATGGCTTAGCGGTCTGAGCGCTTGAACCGTTTTCAAGAAGCGCGGGTTCAAATCCCGCTGCGTTCAAATTTTATACGTTTTCTAAATATATCTTTTTCCTCAACCTACCCTGATATGAGAGAAAAAGTGTGAAGCTCAAAATAAATGTATTATGGCGAAAGGCTTATAGTATATTTGTGTCTGAATAGGTAATTAACTCGACCATAACAACATGTAGTCAGGTGCACTGACAGGTCAGACAATGCATTAAGCTGAAGTACGAGAAGCGAAATAAACTTTTTAATTATTTAATTTGTTTGTTATTGAAAGTTATTGTTAATTTCAATGAGTCTAAAACCCCAACTGTGCTACTTCCTGCTACTTCTGTAAAATAAAATGAAAGAAATATAAATATAAAAAATAAAGAAAACAAGTCAATCTGTTTATTTTTAAACTTTTAAAAGTAACTATTTACTTGTAAATAAATTAAATGTCACTTGTGCGATATTTGTTCAAGACATTCAATTCTCTTTGACATTTCCGTTTTATCGGCCTTCAATCTATATTTATAGTGGTTACCTACAATTTTTCATATTAACATATAAGCTTATAAACATAATAATTAATATTGGTTTAATAAAATTGCTTTCATTTAAATTATACAGTTACTATTTGTAGATACAGGTGTTAAATAATTGAAACTATGCAAGAGCTTGGTCCAATTAGACTGTAAACAGTTCCCCGAGTAGCATTTGAATCCACTACCCAATTCATGTCTTTATTGAAAATCACAAACCATTAATCATGCGTATTTATTACATAATGGATAATGATTTTATATTCACCATACTATAACAATACACGAATGCGTTTTCTGTATTATTCAATTATATAATCAGGCAGACAGGCTGTCACTGCACTGGCTTTCCAGCCAACGTGTAATGTACCGCTGGAGTGCTGATATTTGAAACTCGGAAGGTAAAAGCCTTATATAATATATTATATTTTAAATGACCGGCGTTGAGTTCTCTTGGTCTGGTCCTGCTAAGTGTGAAGTTAAAAAATGATAATGATATCCGCCATTGTGGCGTAGTAAGATCCCTGTACATGCATAATGGTCGTAAGTACTATCTCGTTTTGGGAAAGTAGACATATTTAAAATATTTTCGTTGACAGGAATTATTTTTTTAACGAGTTGGAATTCGTAGTGACTTAACACTCCTGGCGTATAACGGGAGAGAGATTAAAACATATTAATAATCTAATTGATGAAATATATTATAAATATTCAATTCGTAATTCTTCAGCAGCTTCAGTCTAAATAAAAGTGTAACTGTTATATCAAGAGTAATTTGTTGTTATTTAATGTAACTTAATGCAAACTGACGTGTCTGAGTACGTATATGCTAATTAAATAATAAATAAAAAAAAAGAGTAAATTTCGCAATAAAATGCAATACAATTCATTACTTCTTCAAATGAATGTGGGCACAGAGCTCATTGTGCCACAATCTGTCCAGTACACAAATAATGTGATGTAAATGGGGAATGTCAGAACACCAATATGAGCTTTGTATATAACGCGAAAGGCTCTTTTGAATCCATTCAATAGTATTGATGTACGCGGTCGTGTTCTGAACGAAATAATTTTGAGTAAAGACCTATATATGTGTATTTAGTTAGACACAAAATTTCTGGTATGCATTGCGCAAAGTATGAATCAAAACGCGGCGTTGTATTCCGGTTTGAATCCATATTGGGCATAAAATGGAGAAAAGAGTGTCTAAACACTAGGTTTTCTCTGCCTAGTAGTACCCTGCTGTGTGCAAAACATGGGTGAAGCTAAAACAATCGTTTATATTCAAGACGTCAAATAACTTGCCTTTTTTTGGCACTAACAACCGTCCAACCAAAATATTAAAATCTATTTCTACGTATTCAAAAAAATGTAACTGAACGTTGTCTGTACATGGAATGGAATATTTACGAAATCAGAAACGGCTTAACCGATTTAAATGCATTTTGACTATTATATTTTAGTAAACTTCCCTTTATTACATTTCAATCAGTTCACAAATAATAAAGTTACAACTTTATTATTTGTGAACTGATTTAAGTGAGGATGAGAGGGAGGAGGGCGAAAAAACTAAATAGCTTAGTCGTGTAGTTTAGGCAGGCAAAAAAGTTCGTGCGGGCAACCAAAGTGCGGCGTTCAGCTGTGCTGTACCTGTCTTAATGGAAGGAATAATCCAAAAATAAAAATACTAATAACATTGGCTGGAGGGTAGGTCTGTACTCGACATCTAGAATTATATGAATATTGTTTCAAATTTACATATCAATTTCCGGTTTTCAGATTTTATAGGGCTTCTAGATACTCTCATACCGGATATTTAAATTTCCAAATACAAATCCACCGGAGTGCAGCTAAGAAATTTAATTGTAAACGCGATGGTTCTTTATTCAGTCTTGACTTGGGGAAAGTTTTATTTTTAACAAAAAAAAGTGCAGAATGGGTTATATATGAGACAAAGAATCTAGACTAACGTGTTTAATACTAAATGACCTCTCGACAAAAATATGATACATAGTCAAAAAAACGCAAATATTATACACAATATTTAAACTAAACAATCAAAAGCTCTACCGGAAGCTTGAAAAGGAAGTGTACAAAGCTCTCATATGTACAAGCATTAAGAGCTTATGCTATAACAATATATCTTAGTATATCTTATGGAGTGCGAGGATATTTTTTACAAAATAAAAACACAAGTAGGTAAAACGACCTTTACCGCTCGCATTTGTCAAGCGTGGCTTTGCAAGGGAAGGGAATGGATATGTTTGGAGTTAAATGTATGGCTGTTTTGATCCGAGCAAAATAACCCGTTCTGTCATTTAGTGTGGGTTAGAATCCAGATTGAACTTTCAGTCAAGTTTTCAAGTTTTTGTATTTCTAGGAAGTGATGTACTTTTTAATAGATGATGGTTGAATTCGTTTTAGTTATTTGTTTCTTTCTAAGTCCATTTCCAGGATCTGGATTTCCCTTTTCTTGAAAAGAAGCCTATTGTGGCACACATTATTTTGCCATTAAAAAATTATCCACGAGACATCTAAGCGCTGAAAAGAATATTTGTTTTTTGCATATAAAGGCGTAGCGTCTCGCTCGCTAAAGCACCCTTAATTATTAACAGGGTGCTAGACGGGTTAGATAGGCTAAATGAAAATGCAGAGGAACTGTCTTCCAACATAATATTTTATACAAAAAAGAAAAAACAGTTCTTTAAAGATAAGTTTGAGACACACACACACGCATATATATATATATATATATATATATATATATATTAATAAATGTGATGCCAAAGTAAGTCTCTTCAATTTATAAACGGGCAGAACAAACTGACAAGTCTGTATATATCCATTGCGTATTCACTCATCAAACACATTCAAACCAATAACTATTATATTTTTATACAATAACAAAGAAGAGTGGCCATCGTGACGCAGTGGAACAGTGTTTGCCACGTGATTGTACACGCGATGGTTGCGAGTTTGATTTATTAAAAAAAGGTCATTGCGCTCATCGTAGACGTCAAAACCGATTGGTTTTGGGTTCAATCAACATGCAGAGGAAATATAATATTTAAATTGTATACATTTCCCCGCCCTGGTAAGACTGCCTGAATGTCTTGCATTCTGTAGAGGCTGAGAAAATGCATTAAGCCAAAACGAAGATCCTTTACCCTTTTTAAAGTGCTTCACGCGGAATTCAAACACGTATATATCTCGAAGTAAGATGCATTGATTTATGAGCCTTAAGGGACAAGCGGAGGAGCGGAATATGAGAGATACGCAATGTCAACGCACTGAACACATTAAATTTAGGTGTTTCTGTAATTTTCAGTTATCTTTTTATGTGATTTTTGTATGTACTTTAAAAGTTACAGATATTAAAAATATAACAATCTGGAACAGCCAAGATGTGTCTGAGTTATGTATACATGCTGTTAGCGGATTCAAATCATAATTAGTATACTTAAAAGTAGATCTGACTGATTAGACAAAGCGTAAGGCTCCCTTATCTCACATGCAATGTTTTTGAAATACAGTGGACACTAGGTTCTCTCACTGCTTCACCAAGCGATATAAAAATAAAATACCCCAACAAAAACGAACCATTTATTCAAATCTAAGAAGTATTATCCTCTTTTTCTATTTCCAACATCCCCCGAGTTGGAATCGAATCCAGAACTATCTTACCTTTGTAACTGTGCCGCTACGGCGTCAACTTAATATATATTTAAAACCACAGTACGCAAACCGATGTTGTAGCCAATCGCCGCAATAAAACGTGAGATCTCGGACCGCACTCTCTATTATTCAAGGAGGTTAGACTTCGGCAGATGTGTCCTCATACAATTTACTATATAGTATATACTTACATATATTAAAAATATAAATATATATTTATATAAGGAATTACTTTCAAACTAATTAGTTCAGAAAATGAATGCCAGAAAGACGCTTTAAATTGTTTCCTCGTTATCCCGGTTGACCTAGCATCAATTTTTTTGTCACAGAGCCGGATTCGTATGCAAGGCAAGGGCATGATGTTGATGAAAATAGAGTGTCAGATTGTCTTACACATACAGACTGAAGCGTGTTAAAGGGCATTATATGGAATCTAGAGTGGCCTATCACAACTTTTTTCCTCTCTATCACTCTTAAAGGAAGCCCGTGATAATTTAAATTTACAATCTTCATACTGAGTTATTTAAATATAAATAGTAGTAGAAAATAGAAAATATTTTCTAACTCTGGCCACGGTACTACATTATGCACAAAAATTGGCAAGTACGATACGACGGCGATGTAGGCTGGTGCACGCTTCTACGTACATACTCGTACCTGTGTATATAATATATGAAGGAAGTAAGGAGACTTGCATAATATGTCTAAACTATGAACTTTATAGGCTAAATTATACCGTGGCTTTAGATTCTAAGTTAAGCTCTTTTTATTGATAAGTTATTTTCTTTAATTTATCCCACTTTTGGGCGATGGTTGTGGGTAGCGCGGCGCTAAGTTCCGCCAATCAACGTACAATGTTTAGAATTTAGGCAGAAAGCTAGGACGAAGAAATTATGCCACTGGGTTCTCTCAGTTCTTAGCCATATAGTGACGGCGAAAAAAAGTAATACCAGTAGAGTATTTTTTTGTACAAATATGCATTTACACAAATCGGTCGATTTGTATGTTATATCATTTCAAAATAAATAGAGATACTGTTTTTATAAAGTATAATATAAATATATAAAATTAATAGGCTTCCTGCCAAAAATATGAATTAATTGAGAAATATTGTATTCTTAACTGCAACTGCTGACGTATTGTGAAATTTTTCGTTTCAGCCTTTTTAAAAGCTTTCAACTAATAACGCCTATGTGGCGCGGTTAGGACCTGGGTTATTGAATGCTAATGCAACGGGTTTAAATAGCGCTTGGTGGATTTTTTAGGAGGACAGATTGAAGAATTAAGTATTGAAGATGTGTTAGAATTTTGAAATATTACGTGGAGTTAATTAAGTTTTGCCTTATAGTTTTTGTTATATTTATTTCTAGATATTTAGAAAATTCCATGAAACAATTGAAATATGGTCCCGTCCTCTAGTGGGTACTAATGAAGCAGCGGATAAGTAGGTTCTCTGTCGGCCACACAAGGTACCTACAGGTTCATATAGGTGTGTGTGTGTCTGTCTGTCTATTTGTTGCGGGTAATCTCTGGAACGACTGGGCCGATTTTGACGGGACTTTCACTGGCAGACAGTTCGTGTAATAAGGAGTAACTTAGGCTTTTTATTTTAGAATATCACGCAGACGCAGTCGCGTTCACAGTTAATTTAAAATTATCAATTATTTAACACCTAAATTTTTTTTTTTAAATCTGCTATATCAAGTTGCTTACTAAAAATGTTTAAAAGATTATTACGCAAGGTATCAAATGTATGGAACGATTTACTGTATCTTAGTCGTGAGTGAGTATCTCCAATACATTTGACGCCTTACGCGGTACGCATTTCTAAACCAAGTCAATTTACTTTGAAGCTGCTGCATTCATCATATTTATATTGCTATCCTCTTATAAATGTTGTTCTGTACATTCTAAGCGGAGGATCGTATTGAGATTGAGGGTGACGGGTGTGAGTTCAAATGTCTTTTGAGGGACACTGTTTTTTTTGTTAACTTCCCACTATATTCCTAGCAGGGTAGACAGAGAGAACTTCTTTCGCCTTGTCCTTCGTCATCGAACTCTTCATACGCGTCCTCTTCATTATATATTTTCTTAAAAATATTATATATTAAATAAATACAAACTAAAAGTTTAAGTTGAATTTAAACAAAGAAGGATTCCAAACAAAAAATAGTATTAATCGCTATAGCAAAACTAAAACAATTCAGCGATTTTACAACTTCCATAATTAAATGTAGGTGGTTTTTATTAATTAAATATTATAAAGCTAAATGAGTTCAGACAAGTAAAACAATTTAAGTATGTGAAATATGGAAGTTAGGTAAGTTTTAATTCTGCCGATTTCAACTTCTTGGATGGGACCTGTAAATAATTCAGGAGCGAGTACACCGCATCGTTTTAACGCGAGGCTGCCAGATACACAAACATATAGCGCTGGAAGGTGCCCTCTTAGCTTTTAATACTTTATAAACATGAAGATAACACGAGAAGGTTGTGGGTTCGGTTCCCATTCAAGGAAATCCTGATTATTTTTAATTTCCCCGCTCTTTTAAGACAGAGTGCAGAGTTGAGTTACGCCACCCAACGTTTCGGGAGATTAAGAGTACTTTGTGGAGGACAGTGTTTTAACAAATGAGTTTAATGTCTTAACGATACCACTTAGGCACTAAAAGCGGAGAGTGGAGGGTAGCATTACCCCGACCTTGTGCCTAAGCTGTAAACAATTGTAAATGCAAAGTGGAGCAAGTTATTTACATACTATTTACTAGTTACTAGAGTAAATATACGAAAATATGCATGAAATAAAAATAAATATATGAAATAAATAAAATATATATGAAAAACATGTGCCGGGTATATCTGAAGCAGAACGCTTTACGACTACACACAGTGTCTATGCTATAAGAACTGTTAATTCAAGATTTACTTATGTACACTAACAAGGAATGTGGAGAGAAAGAGAGATGGAACACTTTGTTACATGGCAATACTAAATCTTTCTGTGAATTAAATATTATATATTATATATATTAATGAAAGTTATTTGTAAATATATTGCTTTTGCATTTTGAATTACACATCTGAATGTTTAGATCGAAATATGCAAATATCCCAGGTTTTGAAATCTGTAACACTCAAAAAGTTTCAAACAAAATCTCAGTAAGTGCTTAAGATTCAAAAAAATTAAGAAAATTGAAGTCAAAAGGCTTTCTTACCCTTTTGCGTTTACAGGCATTGAATAGGCTTTGTCTTTTCAGCGTTTAACCTCAAACGTAAAGGAAATTCACTTTCTCAAAGAGTCGTTTAACTTTTTATTTTATTCCGATGCACAGTGGGTATTTACTACTGCAATTTTAAATGTATTTAAGTGGTAATTACGACGAGACACTTCACCGCGGTGACGTCACGGTGCCACGATCAAAGTGCGAAGAAAACTTACGAGTGAGCTTACGAAGCAAAAGTGTGTTTTCAAGGAAAGTGTCGTTTTAAAGCCGTTTAATGTATTTTTAGTTCAGATTTTTTCTCCGGTCTTTGAGGATAGGCGGAGAGAAATTAGTGTTGAGACAGTCCGTACTCGACTTTGTATGTGGCTGGATGAAATAAGCACATTTAATTAATGTAAACTTACATAATTGACTTTTTAAGCAATATCAAAAAACATTGTGCCCAAAAACTAGCTGAACGAGAATATTGTCACTTCCTCAATAGGAATCAAACCCACGACCACCGCGATCAACCAACCATCAACCACTTGGCACTGCTACGATTTTACTGTGTTTAAGTAAATTATCGAATATCAATAAAATTTCAGTACACTATAAAGCACATTTGTGGGCAAGCGGGCTCGGGTGATTCATGAGGGCGGAGTTTACGGCCGAGGCGAGGTTTACTCGTCTTTAATATTTAATATGGAAAAATACCACGATACACTAAACTTATACTTGTACTACATGTAGGCTTTGGTAAAACGATGTCGGAAATGAAGAGGCTACCACCGGAATACTAATACGATCCTTTTGGCGTTGTATGCCGCAATACAGGTTCAATGAAAGTATTTTCGACTATACTCTTAAAGTGTGGTATATGAAACTAAATGTAAATTTGTATTAAATATATTAATTTAAATTATTATGCAATGATATGGTTTTTATATACGTCATTTGATATTTGCGAACGCAACGCTTAAAACACAGTTCATTTCTAGTGTTAAGTATGCGATCGCCACCCAACACGCAGTCTTAAACTGTGTAGAAGGTGGACACCGGCCTGTCAAACCGGTAATCCTACGAGCGTTCCGAAAGCCTCTTGCCTCTACTACTACTAATCATTGGTCCAACCAACGACTAGACTAGCGTTACACCATAGACACCACCATAGATAATCTCCTGCATTGTACTAGATGGAGCTAAACGAAATGTAATTGAATACTAAACGCACTATTTAACACTTACGCACATAAATATATTATTACTATATAATCTGACTTAAGGAAGTTCAAAAAATACTGTCTTGTCTATATTTTTTTACATTTTTTAAAGTGTTATTCGCACTCTAACACACTGAGGAAATTGAAAAAGACATATTTAGAAATCGTATAAAAGTTTGAACGCAGCGGGATTTGAACCCGCGCTTCTTGAAAACCTTTCATGCATGGCTCATGCAGCGGTCACAGCGCTTGAACGGTTTTCAAGAGGCGCAGGTTCAAATCCCGCTGCGTTCAAATTTTTATACGTTTTCTAAATATGTATTTTTTGTTACAGTCTTGTCTGTTTAGTTAAACACTATAGTTTTGAGTGAAATTCCATTAATTCAGTCCAGACATAGTATGCAGTCTGTGCCTAGTGTCGTATTGTAGGCTCTAACTGCCAGCATTAAAGTGAAGGAGACGTAAGGCGATCTATAAATAAACAAAGTATATTTTTTTCTGACTAAATGATTGCTAGAAGGTTTATCGCTTGTTACTTTATAACAGGATGAACTAAAGGACTTCCTTTTTAGAGCCCCTGAATCTATCAATTTGCAAATCGTTATTATGCAAGTATAGATAAGGATGGGACACTTTGTGAGGAGATGCCTTTGCTCAACAATTTATATCACGCAAGGTTAAAAGGGGAAGCAGAGAGATAGTGAATCAACACTCTCTCCGATATATACGTAACCATTCCCACCCCAACAACTGTTTGGATCTTTAAACAGGACGAATCACGAAACGGTTAAATTAAAAATTACTGAAATAATCATTAATACCGTTCAGCTATAATTTACTAAATTCAATCAACCTATAAATTTAATTCATTTAAAGTCGCGTCAATAGCTAAACGGAAAATGAACTTGCAAGTTGTACTATTAGATTTCCCTTGTAGATATTACTGCAAAAATTATATAAGATTTATCATCACTTTGTAGGGTAAACAAAGAAAATATAGTATGGCATTTGACATTGCACACATTTAGACGTTCCGAGATGAATAACGGAACATAACGCCACGTTTAATCTGATCATCAAAAGAAGTGAAGCTAAATCAAGTCGAGTTTAGTCATATAAATGCTGTACCATAATGGGGCATGTAGGATATAGAGCAAAATGAATTTCAAATTAATGGATTTCACCCGAATTGTATATTAGTTTGTTCCATTGAATCGTACCGCGTATATTTTTAGAGTTTAATTCGAAAATTCACACCTAATTGTGATTTCCATGCTGTATCGGCAAATTGATCTGGTCAAATTTAAACGAGGCGAGTATTTTCGGTCCTATCAATAACGAGGTTCGAATAGTTCAATTGTTGTAGCGTCTAGCAGCTTGGAAACTATGAAATATGACAAACAATTGTAAGTGGGCCTAGTAGAGTACGCTCTATCGTACCGCGTTGAGTTCCACCACTCAGCACGCTATTATTAGAAATTCCGCGAAAGGCGACGCACGGAAGGTGTTAAGCCTAGTTCCTCTCTATCTACCCTGTACTATGCGAGAAGTGCATAGAAATGAACCATTAAAAGTAATATTAAAGAAACTATTATAGAAAATGTATTAAGTTTACGAAGCAGGATACAAATCGGCGCCCTCTTGGATACTGTCTAAGCGCTCTAGTTAATTGAGCCATACGTTCTTATTCACGTTCTCACTTATTCGTGCTTGTTACAATTTTTGATTGTTAGCATCTCCGTAAGATTTTTTTTTTATAAGCTTCCGCTACCCAAAGAGTATATCGAAAAATAAGCGTTTGGTAAACGAGAATTTTATTTACTAAATGTGATTTTTCTTCAAACACTTACATTCAATTTAATATGCAATGTATTAAAATCTCTATCAAATTATTATCACGAACTGCTCGAAGGCGGCTGGGCAAATTGAATTTCTGTCCAGAGATAACTATATCAAGATGTAAAGACCTGGTCGCTAAACACACACCTTTAATAACTATCTACGAGTTTCTCATCTATCGATAATTTGGGTTCGATTTAATTTGGTTAATAAATATTTCGGCTTATTTCAGTGAAATACCAAAAATATTTTAAATATTACCGTTCCCCCCAGTGGCGATTCTATTGGAAGTCACACAATCGGTTTTACAGTCAGAGGTCCCACTGTGCCACGATTGCCTCCAAAATTTTGCGTTCTAGTTAAAGTGTTTTTACGTAAAATATAAATTTTGGAAGTAGTGCAATGTCTCTAATGTAGACGTAAAGCGGAAAACGCAGTTAAAGGCAGAAAAAATACATTTGAAAATCCATAAAATAACAAAGTTATAATGTAAGACTTAGTCAGTTTTAAAGTAAAAGACGTTCGGAATTTTTTCTAATAACTATAGTTTATTAGTTTGTATTTTATTAAATTTTCTTACTCAGTAACAAGCACTTGATTACAGCTCGAGCATTAAATTAAAAAATAGCTTGTGAGAAAATTGTTATATTATAAACTTTCAATATATTTTTTGTATTGAGGCAATAATGCTGATAACATCTAAGCTAAGATGCTTTTAATTAGGCTTTCTTTAATATATAGAAATACACTAGTCCGTTCTGTGCATTCCAGCGAATGGTGTGACCTTACTTATTGGCTAACGGAACCGAACCTAGAACCTGGTCTTATTTTGGCTGAAAAGCCAACATAAATATAAGCGTGCCCCGTAAGAATCGAACCGACACCCATCGGAATTAAACCCATTGCGCCACTGTACTGTAAAACAATATGCTAATTCTCTACACAGTTCTAGAAGCAATATACCTATGGCTACATTTTAGTGCATTTATAACGTCGATCTTTATTTGCTGTAATACTGCGTTTCCTCTCAGACCTCGGCGTTATAACAGTGAATTGTTTAAAATTATTTACAACTATACGATTGTTATACGAAGTTTTTATTCGCAGAATGAATCGAATGTTTAATATTTTTTGAAGTTCACACAAGTTCTTTACGAAAATTATAAGAAAATTATTTTTAGACAACGTATTAAAATTTTAACGTAGCGGGACTCGAACCCACGTACCTTGTTTACTTTCCAAGCGTTCTCACCACTAAGCCATACGTGCCTATCCAGTTACGTCGTAATTCCTATAAAGTCCAATCTGGTTCGATAACGTGCGTTTTGGGATGTCTTAACTATACATTTTGTTTTTTTGAAATAGACATACAGTAAAAAAGTGAGAGGGTTCTTAGCCTACTTCGCTTCTTACCGGATATATGTGGATATAAAAACTATTCATATTTTTAATCCATTAATCATTATTGACGAAAATTGTAATATATTTAGAATATATATACAAAACTTGAAATATTTTAAAATTATAATTGTCGTATATATGATAATAAAACAAAAATTCGACCTTAGTACCCACCTGCTCGGCCGCGGCGTTCAGCGTGCACCTCTAACAAAAAGCATAGTTTAGTACGTATCTATGAACTCGTATCATCAAATCGCCAAGCAAGCTTAGTTCGCAATGCCACTTCGCTTATGCTTTTTGCTAGAGGCACGCATAAAATAAAGAAAAAGGACGAAAATAAGGTACTTTTCTTGAATTATTTAATAGAGAATAACTAGTATGAAAACAATACGTTCTCCACTTTCTGCCCAATTTCAAGAATCGAATCCCAAACGCCGCGTTTTGTAATACAACCCTCGCATACGGTTGGGATCGAACCCACGACCACCGCCATAAGATACAGACAGAGACCTACAACTCTATTATTATACTAGTTACAGGAAAAGTTCTATTTTCCACTTTGCATCCATTTTGAGATATCATGTCTTGGGTAACGGAACCCAATCCCGCACTTTATCTAACTACGGCGAAGAAATGCTTTTACAATATGTAAAAGTATTTCTTCCCGTAAGTTTTGAACTGCAATCCACTTTGAAGATATATTTTCGTTTATTAAAAAAATGTACAGCTCACTATTTGCGTTCTAGACTGGTGTTTATCTTAATAGTTAATTATTTTGTATTATTATGCACATACTGGATTTGAACCCCGTACCTTGAAACTTTCGAAACAAATCACAACGTGAAATTACGATAATATATAAACGTTAACAATAACAATTTTAATAAAATGCTATTAAACTTTATCTAATCTGCACTTTTATTACCACTGTAATGTCAATCTTGAAAAAAAAACAAAAAAGGAAGATAAATTCGCGAGCGCATTTGCTTAATGCATTAAAATTGATAAGAGTTTTCGAATGACCGGGAGCAGAGGGCGACTGATAAGAAAATACGGTAAAAGATATACATTTATATGCTTAAAATATATTAAAAACATTAATTTACAGTTGCATTGATGCTTTATTAATGGTTATTGAAGAAATGTTTGAGAGTTTCGACCGCCACGCCAAAGTGGTAAAAATACTTGAAGGTTTTAAAATGAAACGGGACTATTTAAAATCTTAGGACGACCTTTTAATAGTCAAGAAATTGTTGAAATTTGGAAATAGGTTAATTTAAAAATTTGAAATTGACTTTTATATTTAAATGACGAGTCAAAATTGTATTTTCGCCTACTTTAAATGTTTCCTAGAAAGTCCTTTAAAGCGACACTAAACGACAGTGTGATTCATTACTATCGACGAGAATAAAAAACATAAAAAGTACATTTTGTACACCAACAACTGACCTTTCATTTATCATACTGATTAAAAGTATTGTCGAATTGATCACTTATCGCAGGTGCCAACCCGAGAACAATGCTTCACCATACTTTATTGATATGGCATTGTTATATAAAAATATTAAAACGGTAATATATATATATACCGATAAGGAAGCCACATAATTAACTTGAAGTACAGGGTCTGGCGGAACTTGTAATTAGTATTAAGCTATATTTATTTCTTTTTTCATCGTCAACCTCATTGGTTTTGGAGTGGCGGAACTTAACACTGACTCTCTGTCGTACTCACAATCGATCCAGTTTTCAGTCACTTTTGTATATATTGTTTTAATATGTCAGTACTATATATATATGTATATATATATATATATATATACCTAAGATTAACTAGATCTAAGAGTTATCTCTGCTCCGAAACCGTTTTACACACATAGTAGATAGATATACTAGTGATTTGGGCTCTTAATATTAATCCAGGTAACAAGTGCAAAGTGCAAAAACACTTAAGTTATATCGTAGTATATGCTTTGTAATCATTAATATATATATAAAGATAGCATCTACTGAAGGCTTACATTCAAATGGGTATGTGCTCTGTTAAGGCTTTCAACGTTTCATACTGAAATGCGCTTACATTAGTACATTAAATTGAAGCGAACCAAAGGAGATTGCTGTATTAAATGTATTCTTGCATAATTGAAGGGAAATTCTCTAATACACAAGTACACTTTGATTACTAAAATTTACCACAGTGGAGAACCCACGCAGGTTTAACAGACTTTTATTTGCTTCAATAAAACATTTCTCCGATTTAATTGAAAGGTTGAACACGTGTAAGATAAGATTACAGTACAATAGTTAAAATATACAATTTTAACTTTATACTGTATACCTATTAAATATAAACTAGTTGTATCGTTAACGAGTAAATTACTTGTTGCCATGGCAACGTGTACGACAATAATGCAGACGAACAAGTGTAATATTTGGCTTTTCAATTAATACATTATATTATTATGAAAAATATCAAGTTTCTGCATTTCTTTTCTATAAAAACATGAACTCTGTCAAATTTCATACTTTTTCGTCTGCATAATTGTCGTAACAGGAGGTCGAATGTTCTTTGATCATATATATATACCTACATAGTTATATATCGGATATATAATACAGACTTAATTTATTAATTTAACTAATAGCAATGGGTAACCAAATTTAAGGCGTGAAAAAACTATGCAAGTTGTAAGATGGCCGTCGTCTCACAGAAGAACACGTACACACAAAGTAATGGATTTGTCATACTTGGTACGATTACAAGACCGTAACTAATTCATTGGACACATTTTACTAGAACAATCAATTTGAATTTCGAGAAAGTAAATATTTCAATTATGCTTTTGTCCATTTTTCATATTATCGGAGGCCCCTATTCTCCGGACCTGGACCAGGTTCTCGTCTTCCATAGTCTGGTAATGCCTCAAGTTTTTGTACACGAGATGTTGCTCCGCAGCTTATTTTGCGTTTTCTCTGTAATTTTTTTAAGCCATAAGCTACTTTGCAATACTTTAATGTAAGTATGAAAAGTTGCAAGGATTCCTTCAGTAGTTTGTAAGAGGATTAGGTAACGGAACATCAGCATATTTTGAATTTTAAACTTTAACATTATAGAACAATTAATTTTTCATTGAATAAAAATAATAACCTCTTTAGTTTTTTTCTTCTCGCTTCTTTTTCCACTCTCCGCGTAAAGTTTTCCAAGTGATACTTGAACTTACAACTATTGTAAATACTCAATAAAAATTACATTATAATTTAGTATATAAATTTAAATTATTTAAATAAATAAAAAAAATGTGCATGTGTCTCGAAACTGGCCGGAAAGAGCTTCATAGTTTTTCGATAGTGGGATTGGCAGAGAGAAACCAGTGGAAGACACTCTGTTCTCCATTTTTCGTCCTTAACTCAAGACGTTACATGTTGTAGGTGGAACTTAACGTGGCGTTTTGTAATAATAAATGAAATACAATCGCTCCTCCTACTGAGCATCGAACCCACAATCTATCACCTTTACAACAACACGCTGTGCCACGGAACTGAACCGGATCCCAAATCCCAAATATATCTCTATAGGTATTATATAGATGAATATTGTTATTTATTATGAAGCTCAGAACAACGATAGTACCAACCACTAGTTATATTCAAGTACGCCTCTCGGAGCTCATTGTCTTCATGATTCTAATTTAAATACATTTCAAGGAAAAGACTTACAAGATTTCTGCTGTTCTGTATAAGAAAAGATGTATTTATAACTTGGACGTCGGATTGGTTTGGTTGTTTTGGATGTTTCTAGACGTTTTTTGGTCCTAGGTTCGACACTAGTTTAGAGCAATTTACAGTTACATTTCTCCAGTTTAGTGCGACATTGAACTCCACTACCCCAACAAACAATGTACTAAACATCATAGCTCTAGAAAGTAGAGCTGAAAATAATATTATGAAATTTATTGAGTGGCGGAACTCAACGCCACGCATTAAGACACTTTTTATTTAAATTTAAAAGCTATATTATGTAATTAACGAGTAAAACCTCGTCTGGTGTCAAAGATATAATAGACAAGCATAATTACAGTTATCTCCACATATCTTCAGGGAACGCTGGCACAATACACGAAACTTGAATGTAACAATCGCGAAGTTAAATACACTTCACACGGAAACCACTTTCAAGTACATTTTTTTTAAATATCTAAAAGTGTTTATTACAGGTTTCATATATATTTTTTTAAAAGTACTAACATGTTGTCTCTTTTATTTTTATACGATATTTGTGTAGAGGTCACCGTGGTACAGTGAAACAGCTTCCGACTGTAAAGGTGAATGTTGTGGGTTCGATGCTCACCCAACGGAATGACAATCCGGTAAGAAAGTAAGTTACACGTACAGATGACTTCACAACATTTTATCTAAATTACTTTCTTAGTAAAATCGGGTCCATGTTGCATAGAATTTCCTGATACTATAGTTAGATTAATATATGAAATAAAAACTATTATAAAGGAAAACGACGAACGGAGAGCTCCCTATGTTCCAGACACGTCCAACCGACATACAATCTCTTCATATACACCACAATCTCGTACATTTACCATTTTAATTGCGACCGGATCGATTTCTAAATCCGAACTTAATTTTCTTCAGAGAGAAGTTTCATTAATTTTCTATTAACGCTCGCGACAGACGGACAACACAAATATGAACTAATCAAAATTGTATAACGGACTAAGTATATTTTATATTGCTTTGTGGCCATATATTCTCTATTTCAAATTAATAATTTCAAATTTAGTTATAGGTTTTCAGGTTTTGTTTAGTTTACGCTTTATCCCATCAGAGCAGTGAAATAAAAATATTTTCACATGTAATAGTAAGAGTAGGGATCGATCCCACAACCACTGCGCTTGCAGTCAGATGTCAGACTGTCCTACTGCGCCACTATGGCGTCGTGGACCTAAAGTGTAAAGAACTGTTTTTTTAGTTAAACTGAAATTCTGTAGTATGAATGTACTTGACTTGAATTTATGTATGCAGGATCTGAATCTTATATATCCTCAGAATCCTCTTAAGGAAGATAAGGTAAATGTTTCATATATATTAGGGGAATACGGAGACTGTTTTCAATAAACATGAGTTTAAAGAGAGGCGTTGAGTTCCGCCACTTAACACGAAAATCTTGTATTGAGACGGAAACGGAGAACTACGGCGCGGGAGACACTCCGTCACAAGGTTCTCTCTTACTACCTTGATATGCGGAATGCAGGATTCATTAAGAAATATCCAAATATAAATCGATTTTCCAAATCAAAATACTACCTAACTCGATTAGCATCGACTTTGGTAATACAATCGTTATCTGCACAGTGATCAAAATGGTCTATCTTTTGGAGAATAGAATTGACGCCATCGCCGTGGCCGTTGTGAACTGTCTGGACGGAAGCGATGGTTGTGGGATGGATCCTGATACAGTGCGGAACGATTTTACACAGACTACATAAGTTTAGCTTTGTTATAAACTAAATTGTTATAAACTAAATTGTTATAAACTAAATTGTTATAAACTAAATTGTTATAAACTAAATTGTTATAAACAAAGTGTTGTGTTTCGCCACTGAACATGTGATATCCCAAAAAGTAAAGGGAGTCTGGAGAACAAATTGTTTTTTTTTTATTAATACAAAAATGGATGTCAAATAATAAGTAGTATGTGTAATGTTTATTGTAACTAATTAAATGTTTTTTCTCGCTTCACGCTTCATCCCTACTTTCAATGTATTTCTAATAAACAGTATTGGTTTCTCGTCCAGAAAACAAATTAATAAAGTAAGAGTAATAAAATATTAGTTTTAGGTTCAATCATCATTCAAAATCCTGTGTATCAAGTAGGCTATCAACGCCTTAATGGGTGTGATAGAGGGCGCTTATCACGTCGATTGATAAATGTGGTTTTCATTGTTATTTAAGCTGATAAGCAATTAACGAAATGTGTAAGTCTTCAAGTATATATTTATTATTTCTGTATTTTAACACACGTTCTGTTTCACGCAAACAAACTTGACGCTGTATTACACACGGCAAGGTGCGCAGAGGGAACAGAATTTCAAAACACTCCGTTCCCCGCTTTCCATCCGAATTTCAGGCATTAGGTGTTGAATGGTGGGGGGCTCAAAGCCACGATGCACAACTAATAGAAATTTCAGCAACAATGGCCTCACTACTATACCAATAACTTTTTTTATTAGACTTATGCGTAACATATCTCCCAGTTCAATCGCCAAAACTAATAGCGTCTACATTTATCATCAATATTTCTTTCAAACTATTGCAAATTTTACACTAGCCAGTTTCACCCAGTTGACTCAATGACCGTCTGGTACAGTAGTTGAGTAGAGAAGCAAATAGAAAATTCTATTCCAGTGTAGTGAGTACTTTATTCAATGGATATACCCACCAAATCATAGTTTTAATATTTTTTGGTTAGTATCATAATTTATTAGAAAAGCCACGTAAGCAGGTTCAAATTTAGACTTAAAAAAACATATTTTTAGAAAACTTGTAAACTTTTGAACGCAGCGGGATTCGAACACGCGCCTCTTGGAAACTGTCCAAGTTTAACACTTAAAAAAAATGTTAAAATAGACTTATACTATTTAGATTTAAAACGTTATTCTATTTTGGCAACGAATGCGGGGTTTAATTTCGCCTGTAATTGGATAACATCTGTACAACGGGCAGAAAATAGAGAACGAAATAATATATAACCAAGTCCACACGGAGTGTCTGAACACTAGTCTGGCTTTGCCAAGACGTAAGTGGTAAAGCGAAGCAAATTTATATTATTTTACCTTAATAAAATTATTAAACTTCTAAAGAAAATCCCCGAAATTATAAGAATTCTCGTATAAGAATTTCGCCGTTGTTCAATAAGGACTTGAAGTTTAACTGACTGTTTCGTAGAGACTTATAGAGGGTTCGATAAAACGCAATTCTCTATGAAGAGAAACAAATTAAAATACCAGGAAATATATTAAAATTACATTTGGTGTCAATAAGTAACACTAATCATGAGCAGCGAAATGTTTGACGTCAAAAAACCAGTTCACTTGACTATTGGCTCGCATCCGCTATACGTTGTTCGTGTAGGTACTTTGATAAAAACGTGCTAATTGAAGATTCTATGCTTTAAAATGTATTTATTTTAGTTCTCTCCTTTTTTGTGAGGTGGGCAGAGAGTTGTATTCTCCGTTTACACCTACTTCATAGATATTAAATTCATCATTCAAAGGAACATGGTAGCTGTTTAACCTACGAAGGAATGACAAAGGTTCTTTTTTATTACCTCGAGTGGAACTTTCAACTAGTGTTCGTATGATTTTAAAGTAAATGGATTTTTTATTAAATTATATTTTTGTATTACTTAAGTTCCAGATTATTTTCAGATTCAAGCTTTTACTCGCATATCACCTCTACATAGATATTTGGAAACAGCACGCCTTTCCCCACTTTTCCCCTAAATTCGAGAAATTGTGAGTTGAGGTGTGGACCTGTGGTGGAGGTGTGGACCTGGAGGTGTGGAAATAAAATCCACAACCATTGCGTTTATAGAACACCCTGTCATAATTCACCACTAACATTCTTCTTAAGAGTTTCTCAATTTCAATGGTACTGAAGCTTCGTTTGTGTTGCAGGTATTTTGCAATTTTTTGTTCTCTTGAGAAAGAAAGTCTATTGAAAAGATTATCACAATGCAGATAGAAGAGAATTTACAAGACGCCGTTGAGCTTAAGTATGTATTACGAGTGATTAAGTGATTTCTTCTATCGTCTCTTCAAGAAAACTTTGCCAATTATAAGTAGCTGCCTATCGATTAAAGTGGGCTTTAACTTTTAATAATACTAGCCAGATCTCTAAATACGAGGTCTTGTACTTTACTTTAACACTGAAGATATGATACACGTAATAAAATCACGCAGAAAGACACTTTTATAGCAGCGGCACTTGAACCCGCGCCTCTTCAAAGCCGACCAACCGACAAATTCCTAAATGTGTGAATAAAATTTTAAAATGTTAAAAAGACCGTTAATATTTTTAATAAGTTACTGATTTTAATTGAGTATAAATAAGAAATGTGAAAGTTCCACAACTTTCTTCTGCAACGCTCCTCAAAGTTCCCATGGGACTAATATTTTATATTATTGTTACACAGCTTTACTCTTGTTCCGGCATAGCAGGTAAGTAGGTAGGCAGGGAGACCCTACTACCTCAAGACACTCCGTTCTCCACTTTGCGCCCAAAATCGACATGTATAGAGTGACGTAACTCAACGCCTCGTTTTATCTTACCAGACCGGAGAAACGACATTTTAAATTATATTTATTGATATAAAATACGTTTCCTTGGCACATTACACACATTGCACATAAATGCGGTAGTGAGTTCCATACATTAATTGAATGTAAATTTTCGAAATTTTCTATGAGCAAATGATATTGAGCAAAAGTGGAGAACGGAGTGTTTAAACACTATGGTATTTCTTCCTATTCTTTTATATCAACGGGTTACGTAGACTGGTACAAATCATTATTCATAAAAAAAGTTTTAGTATAGTATACAAATTTAGAAGAATCTAGGTATTAATCTAAAAAGCATAGTAACAGTTAGCTAGTTATAAGCTCACTTAGAGCATTCTAAGCTCGTTGCCTCAATGGTGAACTTTATCTCTGATTATCTTGACATCCTTTGACGACAGAGCTTTGTCTGTTTCTTTCTGTGGCAATACTTTGTGTTCCCACGAACCGGACTAGCTCGTCTGACATATTGTACTAAGTTATTACAGGAGTAGAATACACAGAACAGAAGTGTTGTTTTTTTGCTAGAGTCGAGCCTTCGAACCGAACCTCATATATCCCTAATGAACTCATTGCATTATTTATTTACTAATTAAGAATATATGTATTGTAGAAATACATGCTTAATACTAATTAGTTCTTGTAAAAATTATTGAATTTCAATAACACACACTCAAAAGCGTAAACCTCAAAAACTATTTAACAATTGTATATTAATATATAAAAACTCTTTTATTATAACTTCATAACGGTGCTACGTTATTATTAATTGGTCCTTGTTTTTATAGTATTGTTATTAGAAGTAACAGGTCACTCAATTTATGGGCATTATAAAAAAATACTAATTCACTAATAAAATACAAGTTACAAATAATGATTATAACAGGCACTAGCTGTTCCCGCGACTTCGCTCGCGTGATAAACGGACCTTGACAAAGAGTTTTTTAGTGTGAAGAATTTTAATACAAAATACGCACTTTGTTGTATCAGCGTTTGATTTTTAATTTAATTCAGCAGTTTCGGTTCTATGTGCATACAGACACAGACAAACGGAGACAAACGACAGACAGAGAAATGGCATAAAACGGTTTTTGAAAAAAATCTTACTAAAGTAATTGTATTCCAGTACTTGTGGTTATTATATAGTCCTTTGCCTAATTTTAGAAGCTATTTTAGGTACGTCCGCTGTGTTCACTATCATGATCGCTCGCCTTGCACATATTTGATCATAATTTAGATGCGGAGTTATTATATATCTCCTAAAATGTCCATTGAAATAAAGAGATGTAAAGGGCGATTTTGGTTCAAATTAAATGCTTGTGATGAATTACGTATTTATTTGAATAAATATAAATACCGGTTTGAAATAAAACTATTTTAACCGGATTATACGGATATAATTTTGGTATTCGAAAATGCATTTTAGAACCCGACATTTCGAACACTTTACAGTACTCCGTGGTCACAGGTTTTAAACAGGTTGTAAAAACTCCTCTGCAAAAAATTGAATATTTTAGAACAAATTGCATTACCAGATAAAGTATATACTGAGTCGATTTTAAAAGAGAAATAATTTCGTCATGCATGGTCTTTACGTAACGTTAGCCGTTTAAATAGCGTGAGCAACGGAAGCTGTCAGAGGAGGAATATTTTCCCCGTTGTTGCTATATTTGCCATTGCTGCTTCGCTACTATTGATCGCAGCGTTATGTTATATAGCCTATAGTCTTCCTCGATAAATGGAGCATCCAACACAAAAGGTTTTTTGTTTTCGACACAGTAGTTTCTGAGATTAGCACATTCAAACTAACAAACAAACAAACCCTTCAGCTTGACACAGTGTCAAGACTTTACATTCCGTTACTTTAGAGACATTGCGTGTTGAGTGGCGGAACTCGACGTCCTCTTTTGTCTTGCCGGAGCGGAGAAATGGGAATATTTTGAAATGAAACTATTTTAACCGGATTAATCGTGTATAATTTTGGTATTCGAATATACATTTACAGGTAGAGTTTACCTGTGACCACGGACTACTGTAAACTGTTCGAAACGTCGGGTTCTAAAAATGTATTTTATGAACTTATTAAATGGGAATATTATTTATATTTAATTTCGCATACATTGTATTAAATTATCTAGAGCTACTGGAGGAGCGTAGTCCTTAGTACCTGATTCGTATCGAGACTCATCGTGTTACTCCCACGCTACTGTGCGTATGACAACGATACTCTCTTAAAAAGGAAGTCTATTATATTGCAGTCTATTATATTATATTTAATTTTTAATTTTGTAAATATAAGTAAATCGATTTCAAGTATGTAACTGTAATTGGCAAATATACTATTGTAGGTTGGAATCTCATATGAGGGGGGAATAGTGGCTGTTATCAGTCCCGTCTAAGGCGCAGTGTTAAGTACCGCTAATGAAAGCGTTACACCCAACACGTCACTTTTGTCAATTTTGTGACACAGTTGATGCTTATATAACCATAGAAAGTTTCACGTTGATGCTCCTATTTCCCTTCAAAATAGTTTGTTGAGAATAGAGAGATATTTTACAAATTTATTTCAATCATCACTAACAAAGAACTACCAGTTTGACATCCATAAAGGTTTTTGGCAAACAATAATGAACATTTTGCTGAGAAATATTAATTCACTAGTCGATTTCTACTTCACGAACTCTTCATTTTATTCCTCCAACGTTAATAAATTACGGATTAATTGTCGAAATTTTACCAAAATCGACTTTTTTAATTCCGTTTATGTCAAATGAAAGTTCGGTTCCGCGCTTTGCCGGGCGTTCAGAGAGAACCCAGTGTTGAGACACTCCGTTCAGTATAGACATTTTACCACTAAATGTTATTTTAAAAGTTTATATTTTATATAAAATATTTTACGCAGCAACAGTAGAGTTCCACACTTATCATACAAATTAAATATAAAGTAGTACTAATCGGTATTGCGTAACAAATTATGTTAGAAAATTATGGTATTCAATTTTAAAAAATATAGAGAACTAGTTAGACTTCAGCCCGCGCTTCTCGGACACCGTACAAGATATATATATATAAATTTTATTGAGAATCTGAAATGTGTGAAAAATGCTTAAAAAAATTGCGAAACAATATAATATAGTTGCGTTCAAAATCTAACAATACGCTGTTATTTCATAGTCTCGGCTATGAGAAGCGATTGCAACAACACTACCGACTGCAGTATGCGCTATGGGAGATAATAACTTTACAGTATTTTCTAGTGGCATTTTTGTGTATTCTAATTCTAATAATTAGGCCGCCGATTTTGCTTACAGTTTACATATTGAAATTGGTTAAATTTTTATCATTTTGTTGATAACAAATGAACTTTAACCTTTTCAGATTTATTGATAAAAAAACTAGAATGGTATATGCTGGAACAATGTTTATTGCACAATATTTGCGTTTAAGGCTCGAACCGGTATTAAATGACCAAAAATGCAACTCAGCGTCTTAAATTACAGCATGTAAATACTTGATACATGACACAAATAACAATAATAGATTACTTTTGACGCGTTTCAATAATTAATACAATGGAGGCAGCGCAGCGGAACTAAAACTCTAAAACAATATATGGGTTAACTGCTTCGCGGTACTGACTGAACAAAATGTAGAGCGTAGTTGGGACTTCGACATGCCTTCATGATGCCACATGCCTTCTGATGATTGAGCCGGAAACTCGCTTGCAAAGTTCTCAATTGTACTAACCTGGAGTCGAACTTGTGACCGTTGTCAAGTTTCCCTGTGTAGTGCATGGTCAGCATGTCGCCGTGCTTCGACTTGGCCGTGCATCCTTCTGGGACGCTGACCACCTCCACCTTGAGTTCGGTGACCTCGGGCCCAGCCAGCGTGGCCCCGGCGAAAGCCAGCAACGCGAGTATACAGCGAAACGACATTCTGAACTTACGAGAAGTTGTGTAGTCGGAGAGGAAACGTCTGCTCTCCACGGCCGTTGGGAATCAACTGAGCGGCCGACTAACTTGGCGGAAAGTTTACTGGTCGCTGCTGCATTGGCTAACAGTTTTTGTCCTGTTCTATTAGCGCTTATTGCGTACGAAAGAGCGAGGTGGAGGCGTGTTTGTCGGCACACCGGCACGTGGTGACGCGGCGCCTCTTCAGTCCCGCCACGCGCGCGCTGACGACATTTAATTCCACGTCCCACTTTTTACACGAAAACTTAAAAAAATACACTTTGTTTAACTTTTCGACGAGTCAAGGACTCAGCATATCAGCAGTTGTCTGACGTATGCCGGATGTTGCTAGTTCGATTAAACTATAAATAAAAACCTTTTCTATGCAAAATGCGAAGCTGTGGTAATGTCATACAACATGGCTCGTGGTCTAAAATTAGAATCTAATATTGCTTAATTAAAATATAGATTATTATACTTATTCCTTATAAAAACTTGTAATCAAAATACAGTATTTAACAGATGTTACTTTGTATGTATGTCTTTGACATGACATTTAAAAAAAAATTGTTGTAAGTTTTTTTTTGCGCGATAAAAAGTTTTCAGTGCATAAATGAAGCAGATAGTGTGAGGTTATTTTTGATGGATATTGTGATTGAGTGTTATCAATTGTTTCTATACTAATTAACAAAAGCAATTATGATATAAGTCTTTATAACTGTTACAACAACAACAAATCCGTATTATTTCACTTTGACTTTGACAAGTGAAAATAATTGATAAGTAATTTAAAATCGAACCCACAACAGTCGCGTGTACTGCTTAACTGCTCCACCATATCAATATTTCATTATAGATTTCATATATTAATTTTGTTAACATTTTTTAAAGTGTTATTCCGACACTAAGGAAATTTTTATACGTTTTCTAAATATGTATGTCTTTTTCATATATTAATACAAGGAAAAATTTAAGAATATTACATAATTTTTTTGTAGATAATAAATATTTATCGAAAGCTCAATTATTATAATGCGTGTTTCAGTTTATTGGACCGCGAATCGACATTACAATTTAAGCTTAAGTAATTAGCGCTGTCATTGAGTTGTATGAAAATACGATAAAGTGATTTGTCCCTACACTTTCTGCATTTTAGTGACAATGAGTGAAATCTAACGAGTCATTATGATATGAATAGATTAGTAAACATTTTTATTTATTGTAGCTTCTTCAGTATGGGGAACCTTTTGTCGTCGTCTCAGTCCGACGAGGTCCACTCTTGGACATGGTCTCCCCCAAGGATCACTACAGAGATCGGTCCTGCGCTTCCCACATCGAGCGGCTTCCGTCGACCTTGACCAGATCGTAGGCCCACCTGGTAGGGGGCCTGCCCACTGAGCGTCGTCCGATTCGTGGTCGCCTCTGGAGAATTTGCCGCCCCGACGGCCATCGGTTCTTCTCGCTGCGTCCCCGCCCACTGTGACTTCAGTTGAGCATTCGTACGACAATGTCGGTTACTTTTAATCTCCTATGGATGTCTTCATAACTGATTCTATCTCGTAGGGAAATACTAAGCATTGCTCTCTTCATTGCCCGCTGGGTGACCTCGAGTCTTCTTAGTGGCTTCCGTATTTCATTACTGGTAACACATACTGGTCAAAGACTTTTGTGTTGAGAGACTGTGTTGAGTTGTGTGAAATTTATGAGTCAGACAGAAAGAAAAAATTGACAAATTATTGAAAAACAGTATTTTTACTTTTTACGAATTGGTGTCAACTAGTGTTCTAGACAAACAAATGTTAATTCTTACATAGATTTTTTGCTTCATAGATACTAATCTTCTGCATATATATAACAGAGTAAGCGAAGCGAATACAGTGTTTAAACACTCTGTTCTCCGAATCCCCGATTTACGTTTTCTAAAGAGAAATTGAACTTTTACTATTGTGATAAATACATATTTTTGAATGAATGAATGAATATTAAATTAATAAATTATATCACTTATTATAATCAAATAGATTTCTAAAGCAGACATGCAATATTATGAAACATAGAAACCGTCTACATCTTCGCAAATCTAGATGAAGCCTTAAAACAACACTATATAAATACTTTTGCACTTTTTCTCAATATTTTTTATAAAATTTGGCTCTGTTATTTTTGGTGCGCAGCGTTGAACCCGCCACTCAAAATGCAACGTTGAGACGTTTTGCGTGGAAGGAAAATCAGAATGTCTTAAAACTAGGATCTCTCTGACTACCCCGACACGTGAAGCTGTTGTTTATTCGATTATTGAAAAAATGTTACAAATCAGGCAATGTACTGGCCTCGTACCTGAAAACCGTTCAAGAGGCGCGGGTTCAAATCTCGCAGCGTTCAAGTTTTTATACGTTTTCTAAATATGTCTTTTTAAATTTCCGAAGAATGTTAAAATATATATATATATATATTTGAAAGTTGTTCAAAAAAGGTGAAACCATTTACAATCAACCAGTTACTTTCTGAATGAACCCAAAATGGGTTTATTCAGAAAGTAACTGGTTTTATTGTTTAATAAATGTTGAACATTTTCAAATTGCTGTTCATTGTAGAAATACAAATATCACATACTTCGATCGACCGTGATATCGGACGCTATCGTGGCTCAGTGGCGCAGTGACTGGCTAAACGTGGGTTTAACCTCAGATAGATGTAAAGCGCCTTTTATAATTAAATTACTTAATGTATACACATTGACAAACAAACAAACAACCTATCAAACTCCAAACGCATAAAACAATTAAAATTACAATATTCTTGATGCAAATAAGCATAAAACTTTCGAATCTTCAATTTATACGGAAATATCAATCTTGTCAGACATCTCAATAGATGCTCTTTGAAAATATATTTAGTGGGGTAGGTTTAGAGAACCTACAATTAAGATACTCCACCTCCACTTTGTGATTACGTAACGTTAGTGGCAAAGCCCCAAACTTTGTTTACGCGGAAATCGAACCCACAACTGTTATAGGTACACCACAAATACCAACTGCGCCAGATATGGCAGCGTTAGAATGAAAGTTGCCTAACTTAAAAATTTACAATTTGCAAAAGACTAAACAGTCTAGAATTGGTTATTTCGCAAATCCAGAAGTTCCAGAAGTTTTGACTTTGGTCACTTTCTAAGGGTGGGTATGTTATATGTAGGGCAGGCAGACAGTACTACCGTACCTATACTTTTGTTTGACTTATACATAGTTACAAATTCATACCATTGTGGCGCAGTGGAGCAGTGTCTGATTTTAAACGCGATAAGTTGTTGGTTCTATTTCTACTCGGAGGAATATTAATATTAAAATTACTAGTCGCTCTGGCGAGATACAGTGCGGTGTTGACATCCCCCACTCAACGTATCCATTGTGGGCGGAGAGTGGAGAACGGATTGTCTTGACACTAGCTTCTCTCTAACTACAACACAGTACATTACAACTTAGCTACACTCTTCTAAGGCATTCACGAATACATAATAGAAAGTCTACAGCGAAAGTTATATTAATGTGTTCCGTAAATGTATTACTGAGCTCCAACGATTAGAATTTTGAGCCGCGGTCGCTAAAACTAAAATCATTTTGTAATTTTCTAATAGCCAAGTAGAATGTACAGACACTTTCTACATGTTAACTACTTGTTGTTATATACATATGTATGAACTAGAGAGGCGATAAATTTTGTTGGCGCTAATCCCCCTTTTTACCCTAATAGCAGTGCAGGCACAGAGAATATAGTGTAAAGACACTTCGTTCTCCGCTTTCCATCCGAATTAGTGAGACGGTGTGTCGAGTGGCGGGCAAAAAAACTATTTTGCTCGCGTGAAGTCAATTACCCAGATGCCCTGTAACACTGCGCCGGTTGATACATATGTCTATATAACCTATACATTATGTATGACAACGCCTGATGCGTTCTAGAGAGGATGAAATGTCGAGCGGCTTGTACACGAGTGTATATTATCTGGTACATGCCACTTAACCCGAGCATTGCATTGACATATCTAAATATTGCCCTAAATATATGTTATTTAAAAAATAAGACATATTTAGAAAACGTATAAAAATTTTAATTCAATTTCCTTAGTGTGAGAAATAACACTTGAAAAATATGAAAAATAAAAAAAAATATATATATATATATATATATATATATATATATATATGTTATTTATTATATATCTATTTTAATTATGTAAGAATATATAATTAAATATGAATAAATTCTAACTTCATACAATTTATTCCTCATTTCCAAAAAAAGATAGATTAATTCTTGATGTAGCTTTAAAATATAAAAATATACTGAATAGAACTGTATCTCCATCCAATTTGAAACATTGGAACCTAAGATCGCGACTTGTCTTGTTCATCAGAGCAGAGAAACGAAAATAAGTAAATTATTATACTTACTCCAAATGTAAATCGAACCCACAACCAATGACGATACATTCAGACGGTGTCCCACTGCCCCACAATGGACTCGTAGAAAGTATTACAATCAATATTTATAAAAAAATCAATATCGCCAGTCCACGCTCAGACTTGCAACGCAGTGAGCATGTTTGACAAAATACAAGTAAAACTAAATTAGGAGCGCTACTAAAATAAAGCTTAAGCGTTTCATTGTAACCGCTAGTAAGTAAAGTAGTAAGTGGAATTCCAAAGTAAGAAGGATACCAAAATTCAAGTTTACAGCAAAAACTAAATTTTGCGAAACTAAGAAACTCTTCACTCATTATTACTTCGCGAACTACACTTACAGGAGTTGGCGCTCGTCGCCTAAATTTTTCATATATTCTTATATTTTCTATATATATCTCTATCTCTTCTTTTTATTATAGTGTCACATTTCTCTTTTGAATTTTTTTGTGATTTTATTTAAGATGTTCGTGGAGTGATGCGATGCCTTACCGCCCTTATTTCAGACCATGATTTATTACCATCTAATTTATTGTATATTGATGTAGTAAAATCTATCGCCCCGCTTCATCCATTAAGCTTAAAATTTAAAATATAATTTTCTCATACTTCAACTTCTCCCTTCTCTCCATATCTACTCGAGTTTGAATTAAACTTCCAAATGTCAGTATTACAGTCAGGCAGGCTTCCATTATAAACAACAAGAAAGCTATATAGCACTGTTCTCTCCGCACTCTGTTCAATAATTAAATGATGGCAGGAAATCAAGCAACCTGCCCCATCCCCCCTTGCCCCTGTCTATGAGAAGTCTCATAGACACTCTTTAACGGTATCTGAGTTAGTCTCGTAATTGCCAAGTGGAGACGGATCGTTAGTTCGAATCAAGCACTAAACTTAGCTAGTCCCTACTTAATCTATATTTGCGTTAGATCTAGTCGAGTGAGAAACGTTTGAAACTTAAAGGAAGAATCAATCCGGGGATTTAAAGCTCAAAGCATTCTAACTTTATAATACGTAATATATTGATTTTTAATAAACTGCCGCAAAAGCTTTTTACGCTTTTGCTATACTGGTACGAAATAGTACGAGTGAGCTAATATGTTTGCAGTTTGGGCTTAAAATTGGTTGACACATATTTTTTTTATTTAATTTTTATCACGCCTAGGAAATTAAATATATTTTTAATAATGTATAAAAAATTGAGCGAAGATAGACTCGAACCCGCGCTTCTTGGTAACTGTCAGAGCGCTTGGACAGTGGAGTTTTTAAACCAACTCCCAAAAGAATCCGTGTAAATGAAACATATAGGTACCCGTATACGAGAGTAAAGCAAGCGTTTTATACGTTTTAAGATATTAATTCCACATTATTAATCAATTTTCATGTGAAGTAAAATGAAAATCTCATGTACATTTTTGATTACTAAAACACTAATACCTGTTATAATGGATAATGGAGCTTTATTTAAAATATTAATTAGTTAGCTTAGAAGCGTTTGTATCAAAATATTAAAAGAACATTTGGGGAGAGTATAGAGTATAGGTAATATAGAGACAGAGAGATATTCAATACGCAAAGTGACTAAGTGTTCGTTTATATTTGAAAAATATAATTTTTCATATCGAACTCGTTTTAATATTTTACAGTAAAACAGTAAAAACAAAATGGTTGTACGCGCAACACTTCGCTCTTCTACTACTGGACAGCTTCCTCCCGATTGAAACCATTGTTATAACATAATGGCTTTAATCTGCGCATAAATAGAAACCTGCCAGGCTTCGGGCCATTGAATTAGTGCACAGGTTTTAGTTACATCGTGCATTTGACAAGTGAATATCCGCAAAATCAATTTGCTGGGCACATGCATAAGTGTCCTTGTAGTGTAGACACCATACGCGGTGGTGTGAAGAGTGTGGGTTCGAATCGTTCTGTTATTTTATTAGTAATACTTAGTTAGTTGTAATTGTATGTTTGTCATTTCCAATCTGTATCTGCATTGTGTTTCGCCATTTCAAGTCGTTGTATCGGGCGGAGAGTTAAAATCAGAGTGCCCTGAAAGTAGATTCGTACTCTGAAATATCCTTAAGACAAGAGTGGAAATACACAACCAGTGCGGCGCTTGGCCACGATGGCCTCTATACTGCCCATATAAATATTCTACCTAATAGGGTCAGAGCCCACCAGTCAGTTCCGCTACTATTTAACGTGAAAAGGTCACAATGTAGCTTCATTTAAGTTTTGATGTTTTGCCATTAAAACACAAAAGTAAAGCCGTCCTTGGCTTGTGGCGTTTGAAATCACGTGTCACAGGATTAGTTAGTTCTTGTAGTTGTTTGTTGTAACACATTGTTATTAGATTAAAATGTTAGATTTATATATATATATATATATATATATAATATTAGTAGACGTGAGCCGTGATGCCCAAAGACTTGTAAGATTTAAAAGCTTAAATTTGATTCATATATATATTATATGAAGTTTGATTTAGTTAAAATGTTTATTAATTGATATAGACAAATGTATTTACGTGATACGAAGTTTGAAAGACTGTCTTTTTGCATATAGAAAGAAGAGCCGCGGTCTCACGACAGTGCATTGTTCCAACAAGTACTGATGAATGAGGGATGGTGCTACTTCGTTATATATTTTTTTTAAGTAAATTGCAGCTCTGTTAGCTAACAGAGCTCAAGTAAAAACTTTAATAATATAATAATGAAATTTAGAAGTATGCACTGTAATTAAGATTATTTATCAAATGCTTAAAACATTTTTGAACGTTTCTTACAGTTTTTTTTTGTCTTGTTAGCATCTAAAGCAATTCCTTACAAAATATTTGCTACTCAAAGATTATTTCTAAGAACATTGGTCCAACGAAAAGAATGCTATTTATTAAATATTTTAAAGTGTTTGAAGTAATAGTCACCGAAGAAATGAAATTCTTTTTTAGAATATTTATTACAAATATTCTAAAATATAAATTATCATACATTTTTCTAAAACTGCCTTCTGTGAATTTGAAAATAAAATAATACTCACTTCTACAGGTATGAAAACGATTACTATGGATTTAAATTTTTCCCCAATATACGAGATCTCAAATCTACAATCACTGCCTCTCAGACAGCCACATACGCTTCCAGTGAATTACGCACTCTTCCAAGCCATCAGTATTAGATTAAGCAAGAACATTCCGCTTGGCAACACCACCGGGATATCTCTCCCACTAGTGTAATGAAGCATTTGTCTCCATTGTTAATTTCCTTATAAATGTTTTAAATATTAACATCTCCAAATCAGGATTTGATGCAATTAAAACTCTAAAAATTATTATTAAAGCTTAGCTTAAAAAGTCCAATCACGACAAGATGGCTTAGTTATTATTGTTCTTGAGTGTTCTATGATGAGTAATATGAATCTTAATTGATACATGAACATAGTCCTGATCACGCTTCTTGCATTGTTAGCGTGAATGAGAAAGCGGATGAGCTCAAATAGTAAAAAAGAAAGTTTCTAATAGTAGTATGTTCACATGGGTTCATCACTCTCTTTTCTCGATCTCAAAGAGAAAAATGTAGAAAAGTGTGTATTAGTAAAGTTATCTAAAAGCAATGTTTCCCTAGCTTGAAATAAATTATAGTGTATTCAATTACTAGGGAAAAGTGAAGAACGAAGTATTTTTTATAGTATGTATATTCTGCACAATACAGGAATTGTGTAACCAAAAAATAATGTACAAGAACACGTTATTAATAAATCCTTTTTATTAGCTTACAGGCCATCGTGGCGCAGCGGAACAGCTTCAGACTATACGATTGTTGTGTGTTCGATATGATTATGTGTAAAATATTTTCATTTCTCTGCTTTAGTAAGCATTAAGCAAGATGTTAAGTTCCGCCACTCGACATAAATTGTCTCGAATTTAACTGAAAACTAAATTCTCTCTGCCTACCATACTATGCATAATATAGCATGAAGTGGCTTTTTTCTTTCTTCTATCTCATTATTTGAAAAAACGTTTGTGACAGTTAATGTAAAAAAAATATAAAATGTATATTCTAGTTAATATAATGAAGTCCTCACAGTAGTGGGCCAATCTGTCGCCATTAACAGTAGCTTTCAAACTGCTTTGTAAAGTTTGTCCTACACATGTCAGATGTTCTATGAACGAGATTTTTTGGTATTTGTTCAGTTTGCAGAGAGCTAGGTTGAAATTTTATACCTGCAAATTTTCAAATACTGTGGCATAGATTGCATGTGTCCGGATGTGCTCGATACGAGCTCGATTCCTATTCGGTTTAAATACATATTATAAAAATATTATTGAGTGGCGCTAAAATAAGCGGAAAAGACCTATTATTCTAAATTTATAATAGTAAGCTACTCGCAATTTAATTCGAGTGGACTTTATGAAGTCCACTAATCCCAATCAAATACCCACCACAGCTTGATCAGCTTTTGTCAAGAAGCTATTTCCTTATGTATTGTAGTTTAGCTGCATCAGGTATTCTACTTTTAAAATCAATTATAGTGTACTTCTTAAAGCCTGCATATGCCTCTGCATGTGTTTAAAAACTATACAACAAGAAAGGTTTCATTAAAATCCGTCCAGTAGCTCCGAACATGTATGTGCGCGTACCAACATTCTGTTTTTACAGTTTTATTATAGCCACAGATAATGAAGCGATACGTATGGATAAAAAATAATAGTGACTTACTAAAATATTCATATATTTTGGCACGAAGGCTTTCACTTTTGTCCGAGAAAAAGATGAAAAAATTACGCAATATCCATTTAAATAATTCTCCATGCTCGTTTCAAAGACTGTGTTAATAAGTATCTTATATACTAAGGACATCTTTGCATATTGCAGTTATGGTTTCATTTCCGCAACAAAGTATCAATCTATTAATGCATATCTTTCTTTATACACTAAAAAAACTTATTTACAATTTTATTAAAGCCATATATTAACAGGCTTGATGATGTTGATGCTTTCATGTATTGGATTGTTGGCCTGAATAGTTGCGTCGCGTAAATGATTACTGGTTAGCGTTTTCGGCCGAAAGTCCGAAGTGGCAGGTTCGACCCGAATTAAATAAGTCTGAACCTAATTTTTGAGCATTGAACCATTGTGTGCAGTTCTAATACCCAGCATGGCGAAATACACGACCTATCTACCTAACCTAAAGTAGGAAAATATTTAGATTACAATACTATTTTCTTCTTTATTACGCTTGTTTTTGCACAGCATGGTCAAGGATAAGCTAATGATAATACGCTCGCATTCCACTTTCCGCCCAAAATCGAGACATTGCCCGTTGAGTAACGTCTAACTCAAACTCAAACGATGAACTCGCTCTAAGCGAACTCGCTTTAAGCGAACTCGCTCTAAGCGAAGTAAAAAGAATGCATTTTACAAAAAAAATATCGCGCCAACTTGGTTATCAAACTGCCCACTGTTCTAGCGGTGTACCGACCGCCTGTGTACTAAACCGCGGGTGGAAAACTAATATTTGAATAATAGATCGCCGTTCGCTGTCGCCCAACTTCGACTCACGTAAAAAGGCTTCAGCTTGTGTTCCACTGTTATACGAGAATATATAATACATATATTTCTTGACTCCATTATTGTAGAGTCGTAAAAGAACTGACTGGCATGATGAACGTGGGTTCGATTCTCACTCTGGACAATGTTTACTTTAAAATATATTTTCTATCCTCAGTCCGTTATTGGGCAATTAGTGGTGTTCTGTTTCATTACCTAATAAAATTGCATTTTTTCTTAATTGAATGGAAGATAGAGAAGGGATTGTAAGTACTCTCTGGCGAAGTTGTGCCGAAAAAAAGAAAACATATCTTCGAATCTTCTTTCAATTTAGATCAACTTATCCTGGTTATCTTATAGAAGACTGTCCGCATTAGAGACAACTGCTATATAAATTCGGTTCGCATTCGGGCACGGGACATACAGGGATATCGCCAAAGATAAAGAAAACGGTTATATTATAGCTTTTTCCAATGGACCGCCCGCTCGCCCGCGGTGTCGACTATGGCGTAACGTCTCAACTTTATGTTTAACGCGGTTCAAGAGGACCTCCAGTTTGCAACTTGTAACTCTCTGCGGACGTTGTAAACGTTACAAAGTCAGATAAAATTAAGGTCAGTTGCTGTAGGTACTCTACTAGCAACACCGGAGCAGACACTTAGATATTTTTCTTAATATGAAACCAGAAAATAATATACTACGACCCAATGACGTGGCTTAAGAACACTACACTCTATGCTAAGAAAAAAAGAAACGGAAAATGTATAAAAATTCCGTCTATAGGTTAAAAAAACTCACCGTCAATTCAATTTTCTAATTGTTCAATCATCCTTTTATGGTATAATTAAACTTGTATCTATCAATGTTTTTTAATTTGAGCTTTCTCTCAGCTTTACCATACATACACAAATTATCTTAATTTGACTGCGAATAACCTGTTCCGTATTTTTAGCATTCTAAAGTCTTATTCACACATATATTTTTAGAAAGAACGTATATACGAAAATAAATATAAAAACGTATAAAACTGTGCCTCCCTCCGATTTTCAAAAGGCGCGCTGTTCAAATCCGGCTGCGTTCAAATTTTTATACGTTTACTAAAAATATGTTTTTCTAGCCGTTTCTTCCGTTATGTGTAGTTTCATTGTCAAATTAAAAGAAGTTTTATTGAAAAGTACGTTACACCTACTATGTCGTTTCTAATTTAACCTATCCTGTATATATATATATAAACTAAAAATATTTTTAATTAACTAAGCTTATTTGTCATTGTCAGATTACCACAGGCTATCGTGGTGCAGTAAATTTTGTTCATTTCCGCTCTGTTAGAATAAAGCGCGGTGTTCAGTGCCGACACTCAACATGCAATGTCTCAATTTCGGGCGGAAAGTTGAGAAGGGCGGAGTGTCTTGACAATAGGTTCTTTCCAACTATTTCGCTATGCGGGACAAGGCTGAAGATGGACGGTTGACTGGACGTCGAGTTGTGAGTCAACGTCACACAAGAATTTTGAGTGAATGAATTCAGCCGTCTTTGTACTATTAAATTGTAACTTTAGTTTTTCAATATTCATACTAGTTTAGACCACAATGTAAATCCAAACAACGGGTGCAATTGATACAATTTAAAAGTACACAAGATCACATCTAGCGCTGCAAAGAAGACGTTATGAGGAAACTTTTACACGTCGTAAATATAATTGTTTGCAAGTGTTTTGCTTCGCTGCGGTGTTTTTAATACCTAAAGTCTGAAGTTTGTAGCGACAGCTGGTTATTATGATACTATAATTTTTTTTCAGCGTCACTCTTTATACCACATACAAAGCATAGAGTAGG
Organism: Podotricha telesiphe; assembly: GCA_038994665.1. Taxonomy (NCBI): domain Eukaryota; kingdom Metazoa; phylum Arthropoda; class Insecta; order Lepidoptera; family Nymphalidae; genus Podotricha; species Podotricha telesiphe. Next base: position 2,566 of record JAOYRR010000024.1, on the reverse strand, counting down.
TAGAGACACCCTAGTGTCATGACACACCGTTCTCCGTTTTCCGCTTGAATTCGAAACCTTACGTATTGCGAGGCGGAACTCTACGCTGCGCTTTATTCTTGTCTTACTAAAGCAAGGAAATGATTTTTTTTTAGATATAGTCACTTCCCGATTGGAGATCGAACCCACGACCATCGCGTTTACAGTAAGACGCTGTCCCTCTGCGATGCGATGGCCTCATCCCGATGATTAAGTACTGTCATAATGCTTAAATGATAAAAAATCTACAAGTTTTGAACCCACATCCACTGTGCAAACAAATTATTTGGTTCTATTAGTTTTTTTTTAAATGATAATATGCGAAAATAGGAGTTTTAAAAAAGATTTTAGAGACAAATTAAACATATTTATCATATAAATAATATAACTATGCTTTAGTTGCAGTGGAAATGTATAAAGGATGGAAGGACGGAGGAAGGAAGTCCTAGCTTTACTTTGGTCGGCAATAAAAAAAAAATTGCCAACGTAGAAGTATGATACTTCGTTGAAATATTTAATAAATTTTTATGCATCGCCACGTCCCAGCCCTAGTCTATCCAACCTAGTCTACTCAAATCGCGGCACTGAGGCCCGCAACTCAATACGCAAAATGTCTCGAATTCGGGCGGAACGTGGCGGATGAAGGGCCATGGTTTTAGGTTACTTCTGCCTACGGAATTTCTGCTTTACGGGAAAGTGCGAGACGCTGATAAACGAACCAATTACATTAAACGTTTGTGAATTTCCACTGTATATTTACAGTCATAACAAGCTTTACAAACGCCCAATAAAGTGTACAAAGTGTATACATCTCTAGTATTACTAGACTAGAATTCATCTAACTTTTAAAACTCGTGAAAATAAAAACATTTTTGAGTCAGGGTTAGTTATATGCATAATATGTGCTGTTATACACCGCTCAAGCTCAAAATATGTATATACAATATTCTTTAGAAATACACGTTCGCATATTTAATTAATGATCCAAATCTAGAGAGAGCTCTACAAGTTAGTTCATTTCATATTCAGGTGGGGTAAGAATTTTTTTGTTTAAGCCACTGAAATTAGCTCATTGAAAACGAATAACTCAAAGCCGAAGCTTTGGAAAGCAAGAAAAAAGTATTTAGCTTTCGTCTGTAACATTTTCCTTTGAATCTTCACGCATCTCCTTCAGGATTAAGTAGAGGGAATGCTGTATTAAGAGGGTTTCCTTCTTAGGTTCTTGTCTGTTTGTAAGACAAGTGACATGAAAAGTGATTTAACCCAACGCCGAATATTATTGGCGAAAACAAAAATATTCTATAAATCTAAACAAAAAATACTTCAATTTGGGATCAAACCCACAACCATCGCGCACACATGAAAGCTTCTCCTGCTGCGCCAAATTGGCGTCCCGAATATTGTTTTTTGTAAAAAAAGCAAGCATCATAATGAATTCAGTGTTTTCTTAAAATTCGACTGACGTAATTTCGTTAGGCGCATGACGCCTGCCGTCGCGGGACGCGCAAATACAGAAACTGACGTTAGAACGAGACGTTATCAACAAAGTGTGTAATGTAAGGAAATTGTATATATTCTTGTGCTAATTTTTATTTAAAATAAGCCGAATTAAGGAATTTTTTTGATAGCTTTAAAGGGGCTCATGATTTCGGGATCGATTCTCACTCGAAGACTCCTCCGAGTTAAGTCTACATATAGTTGAAATTCTTCTTTTTTCAGCTTCATGCTTTTTCCCGTCTTACAAGGTAGTCAGAGAGAACATAGTACCTAGACACCCCACTCTCCAGTTTCCGTCGTTGACTGGCGGAAGTCAACGCCACGCTTTGTCTAAGGTACCAGAGCGGAGAAATTAAAATATAATCCTTCATCCGAGGAAGTTGTAGCACTAGCCTCTCATCCCAAGATAAAATAACGTACAATAATTATTGTCACTTTATTTTTAAATAAGCAGTCAACATTTATTTGTCGGCAAACAAGTCATATTTGCTATATTGAACTCACAACTGAAAGAAGCCTTATTGAAATGAAAAAATATGATAAAAATGGAGAAAGAGGAAGTTTGTAATTCTGTATGAGAAATAAAATTCTGGCACTTCAGCTCTTCAACAAGTACTTACTCGAGTACAGTTTCAAAAGTTTTCAGATATTTATTTGCTTCTTGCCGAAGTATTGGTATCGTAGACTCGTAGACTCGTGTACAGCCGTATACAGGCTGGTCCAGAACTGGCATTACAACAATATTTTACCTTAACATATTCAGTAAATAGAGGGCATGGAGGAAAGTTTATGAAACAAATTTATGAAATGGATCAAATGGCTCGAAGGCCCAAATAAAGAAACGTTTAAGGTTCGGTCTAAGGTGTACGAGCTTTCTTTATCTTTGCCCATTTCTTGCGTCGTATGGGGCTGAAATACTTTAGTGATTCGTGTTGATTTTAACTGCATTTTCGTCGTCAGTGGTTTTCGTTATTTTTCTAAAACGACATTTACATTCAAGATTTCGACGATTACAATTTGAGTATAAATTAGTTTTATTTTATATTGAAAA